>JAOXJP010231079.1:0-10685 GCA_025762735.1 Platanus orientalis | reverse complement strand
GTCCTCAACGGGTTAGGTCTTGACTTTCGTGAGATCGCTGCCCCTATTCGAGCAAGAGAAAAATCTCTTACTTTTGAAGAGCTCCATGATCTACTTGTTGGGCATGAGAGCTACTTGAGGAGGATGGAAGCTGCTACACAGTAGCTCGTGGCTACTGCAAACTTCACCAGCCGACGTTCTGGGTTCTCTGCAACTCAGCAACTGAAAGGAACCAATAAGAGCAATGGGCCTTCGCATTCACAAAGCCAAAATCGCTCTTCAACTGGCCCATTTCAGGACCAAAAGCGCAGCAACAATTTGGGCCTCCCCTACTTCAACCAGAGGCGTTTCCAGCCAAAATGTCAATATTGTGATCAACTGGGCCACACAGCTAAGGCCTGTCCGCAACTACAGTCTTCTGAAATGACTATCAACTGTACCGGAACATCTGATGGCCAAGCAAATAAATGGTTAATTGACTCTGCATCTTCTCACAACATCACGGGTGATCTACAAAATTTATCTATGCCAATGTGCATGTCCAAGGCATCTACATACATTCCCACATGATTGTTCAACAATAAAAAGATGTCTAAAAGTCTACAAACACATCTTAAAGTGTCCCTATGATTTCAATAAAAGAAAGGCAAACTTGAACGTAAACTTCACTTTAGATTTCCTATCTCTCTTGTTTTTTTTCTCAAACTTCTGTGTTTTTGTGAAACCCTTTGATTCTTTTATGTATAATTTTGAAAGATTATCCATTGGTGTTTAATAGTTGATTTTACGGTGTTGCAAACTATCGAACAACAACACAACTTTAGTTTGACCCATTTTATCTTAGAGACAAGTTTGTTGATTTGTTGTAGTCTCTGCTTCTTTTAATAATAGAATAAAGGGCAAATATTATTTCAAAAAAAGCATGATCCGTAACTCGGACATTTTTATTTCATCATCTTATCAAATCCCTTCAATCCAAATCTCAATTCTAACATTTAAATGTCATATTTTTATTCCAATCTACCATTTATTGATAATATTAAAAGACAAGTAACTTTATGGACCTTTGCCTCTAAATAGATACACTCTAAAGATCCCATGCTACATTTAGAGTTGCTACAACTTTGGAGGATAACTTCTCCTATGACGTGTGGAAACAGAAAAGGTGATGAGTACGCATACGGGAGGTAAGACATTAGTTTTTTAGTTTCCTCTTCCTCTTCGTGTACTTCGGTCTTCGGTGGTGCCGTGACTGCCGTCCCATCTTTTAACAATAAAAAGTATTAATATATAAGTTCCATCATAAAATATATGAAATATTGTGAAATGACCATTCATGATTCTTTTCTGCGGCAACGTGTCAAGTTTGAATAGCTAACTCAAATCTTGACATTTATAGGAAGTTTAAATGGCTTGATATCTTCTGTGACGCCCCTCTGTAACACACACGGGTTCAAGGCATACTGCAACACAGAGGGCCGAGGCAGTAGAGGGGGAATCAATTCACTTTTGGAGTTGTCACTTCACCCCCAAAAAGTGAATTGATTGCCAAATGGGATGAATTTGTGTTAAAGTGCAAAAAGGATTTGCAGTACTGTATTTTTTGAAGTGAGACGGAAGCACCAAGTGCTGGGTGACACATAGACGAAAAAAGTGAAAAACACCCAACAGTGGTTCATTTTTTGTGATGGTTCACTTTTTTCACCTATGTGTCATCTGACATCACCAGTGTTTCAGTCTCACTCCTGAAAAGACACTCTAAGAAATCCGCTTAAGTTAAAGTGAGAGTTATACTTACCTTGGATATTAGGTACATCTTAATCAAGTCTGGTTTCGTTTTATTTATTTATTTATTAATTTAGATTAATATGTCAAATAATTTCTTGGAGAAGTATCATTTTTATACCAATCAGTACACAGCAAGATGCCTCCATAAGTGTAATATTAAAAGGTGTGGCAACAAGCCAAGCTTTCCAGTTCAGTTTACCTCATCACATGAAGGCAAAGCTCAAACTTGACTCATGATGAGCCTGAGTTGTCAGGATCAGCTTGATTTGGATTCATAGACTAACCCAAATATTCATTATCATTTTCATACACACGTGTGTGTGTGTATATATATATATATTCATTTAGAAAATGAGCTCAAATCTAGGCTCAGGTTCGATCCAATGAGCTTAAAATGAGGGTCAAACTCAACTCATGATGATTTAAACTCCAAACTAGCTCGGCTCATTGCCACTTGCCACCCCTACGTACATGGAGGTAAAGGAAAGATTTATAGTAAATATACTAGTAGAACTATCTATTTAGGCAAGTGATATTTTGCAGTTCAAGAACCTGGCGGTAAGTGATTTTGGTGTTCGTTGCACATCACATTGTGCAAGGATTTGAAATTTGTGAGGTAGTTTTGAATTTTTGGCCACATGACATGCAATGAACACTACCATTACTTCTCATTGGGCTTGGATTATGTGAGAACGAATCTAGTGAGAACTGTGAAAATGGTACCAGAGGGGCTGACACATCAGTACTGAAAAGTGATCTACACTTTTTTGGGGGGCACTTATTACTTTTTGGTACTGATGTGTCCATACCCTGATGCCGTTTTCACAGTTCTCACAAGATTCGTTCTCACCTAATTTTAGTGCTTCTCATTGGGGTTTTTTAAGTGGCAGAGGATCCTTTGGCACCTGGATATCTATTATACCACCTTTTGTAAGAAGGGGTGGCAATGTTTGACATGACCAGCAAACCCAACATGAACACAATACAAAATAAGCGGGTTAGGATTTATTATAATCGTGATCTAGTCAAAATGGGTTGAACCCTCATGGACACAATTAATAAATGGGTAAAGCTCGTGATGACATGTTAAACCCACAATCAACTCAATTTGACATCGAATTGGGTTGACCTGAACTGTTTAACCCATATATAACACTTTTATACAAGATAAATGTGCATTTTTAATAAAAAATTGAGTAATCAAAAAAATATTAAAAGTTATATTGGTAAATACAAATATAGGAGGATACTATATGTCTATAAGGTCACTAAAAATTAGGTGAGAACGAATGTGAAAATGACATTAAGGTACGGACACCGAAAAGTGATAAGTGTCCCCCAAAAAGTGCAAATCACTTTTTGATACTGATGCATCAGTCCCTCTGATGAGAACAAATCTTGTGAGAATTGTGAAAACAGCGTCAGGGTACAGACACATCATCACCGAAAAGTGATCAGTGCCCCCCAAAAAGTGCAAATCACTCTGGTGTCATTTTGACAGTTCTCACGAGATTCGTTTTCACATAATCCAAGCCCATTAGTTTTGGGCCAAGTATTCATGTCAAACCACCACAAACCATTTATTTAACGGGCTAAAATGGGGCGATATCATTTGCACCACCCCCTCTGCGACTCTCAGGAGCCAAGACAGAGGGGGCGGAATCAATTCACTTTTTGGGGGTGAAGTGACATCTCCAAAAGTGAATTGATTCCCCCCTCTGCCTCGGCCCTCAAGCGTCGCAGAGGGGGGCGTCGCAGACGATATCAGGCCAGCTAAAATGGGCTGCGTTCATGTCAAAGTCATATGGGTCTTGTGTCATGTTACCTGCTTAATAAACAGGTCGGGATAGGATTGAGGGTTTTGTCAAGATTAATAAGTGGGTCAGGTTCGGGTTGACCCATATAGTGGTATAAGGCATCATGTGACGTTGGATTGGTACGCATGATTGTTCAATTATATTGGAGATTATTTGAACTCGTCTTAATCTTATGTTTTTCTTCTGTTTTTTTTCACACGAGACCCATCTTAATAAATAGAATGTGTACGTGGTGGGTGACGATACTAAATCGACCGTCAAATGTAACACAGAGATAAAACGCGTTTTGGATTCTTCTAGAAGTCCCGAATAGTTCTATAAATAGGGGAGGGGGTGTCGTTTGTGGATATTATCTCTGGTTCGCTGTTTTGGGATTTTGGTTGGTTTTGGGTTCCTAGTTTGTTTCGAAACAGAAGAAGATATGGCGGAAGAGGGACAAGTGATCGGTTGCCACACCCTCGAGACATGGAACGAGCACCTTCAGAAGGGAAACGAGTCCAAGAAACTGGTATCCATTTCTGCCCTCTGATTTTATTTTATTTTTGTTTAAAGTTTTTTCTTGATTAACTTAAATAATTGATTCTGGTTTTTGTGTTTCGTGTTATGGAAGTCATGATTGTGCGAATTTGATTTATGGGTTTGGTTTTATATTATTTGATTTGCTCTTTTTCTGGTGTTGGGATTGAAGGGTTATGTAGATGTGAGGTCTCTTGACTGGATTCTGATAACTAGTTGTATATTTATGGAATTTGAATGATGGGTTTGCTTTTTTTGTTTTGGTTTTGGTTTTATATGAATTAATTTGTTGTTTATCCTTCTGGTTGGGTTTGGTTTGGTTTGGTACTATTCGAGTTATTTGAATGATGGGTTTAGTTTGGTTTGGCTATAGCTGATTAATTTTCCGTTTCCAGTCTTGGGGCTTAAAGGATTATTATGTGATTTTAATTATGGGTTCGTATTAATTTTTTGTTCCTGGTCTCTGGTTGGTATCTTTGGGGATTCTCTAATATTACATGGTTGAGTGACGAGTTTGGTTGCTTAGTTTTCTGAGTGATGATTTGAGGATTATTGTTTTGACGTAATGGAATTTCTATTGATGGTTTAGCTCTGTATCATTGATTTAAAAGTATGATAGATGTGTTCCTGGGTTACGGAGAGTTATATGTAGGCAGGGTCCTTCCTGTACAGAAGGAATGTTTGTCCGATGTATCTTTTTAAACCTCCTGTGAACTCTGATATGATGATCGTAAGCGCCTAGAACAATCATTTTCTAGTTTTTTCTTCTTCTTATTTATTGGAAATATGAAGAAATTCTCAGTGAAGGAAGGAGGAGATATGAATAATGTTGCAAAAAGGGGGCTCTTCCCCGGTAAGTGAAGAAATTCCCCATGCAAACAGCAGCCCTGAGGAAGATTATGAGACTGGATAATGTGGCAGGGGGCTCCGTCTCCTGAACATATTCCTCCTATCCGAGAGGAGCGAATAAACTGCAAAGCATCTGCTGATTTATTTTCCCTATGCTATGGAGGTGTGGACAGTGAAGATGAGAGAGTTACAGATTTGGGTGGTTGCCCCCAATTCAGAAGTCCTATTGAGTGGATGGAGTACCACGGAATTTTCAGTTAGAGGAAGATTCTTGTAGAGATTGGTCTAGGTGGTCATTGGTTGGTCCCTTTAGCTAGAGAGAAATAACAGGTCTTTTAGAGTATTTACTAAAGGGAAGGATTTTTTTTTTTTGGGCTTTGGGTTGTAAAAACTATGATGGGCTTAGTAGAAAATAAATGGTGAAAGGCTGGAATGTTCTTATAGGGACTTAAATGTTAAAATTTCCTCTCTCTTTTTGTGCTTCTTTTTGTGCTTTTGTGGATTGTTGTTTTAGGGACACCCTCCTCCCCATGAAATATATATGCTTTTCTCATAAAGAATAAATAGAAAGAGATATGGATAAGTTACAAGTTGAAGATGTATACTGGATCCGGGTGACAAGTCATTTATAGAAGAGCCATTGGAGTAGATCTGACTCATATATTCTGACATGTTATGGTTTTGTTAGCTTCACTACACCATCTCCCTCGGTGAATTGTCTTATGTGCTGTAGAGGTGACTTGAAACTTAAATCCTTGAATTCAAGAAAATACAAAAAAAACTGAAAGCAAGGGATAGGAATTATAGGGAACACGTCTATACTTGAACAGGAATTGGAGTCTGCACCAATTCTTGACCACCAAGAAAAAGAATTGCATGGAGAGCACCAAACAACAATATGCACCATACAAACACAATTCTTCATTTACACCACTTCACCTCCTCCATATTTAATTATTTATACTTTGTTAGTAGTCATGGACAACTCTTAATTACTAGAAACTACTTAAGGAAACTCCTAATGAAAGTAAACACACACACACACGAATCCTGTCACTATTTTGGTCCAACTCTCAAATTACATCAGATATGCAAGATTTTTAGCTCGTTAGACAGGAAACTCCAAAACCTTTTGTGACACCAAAATCAAGCTTAACAAGCAAGTTTTGACACCTAAACCATAAGGCCACACAAAAATTAACAGACACAAGATTGTGCTCAATTTTGGCTGATGTTGAGTTCCAATTAACTGGCCCAGGAATTTGAATATGGGCTTTTTTGCTTCCTGTATCATGATTTACAGTGATGGTTCAGTTTCGGAGGTGGACCTCTTGATTCACTGTTATTTGTATTTTAGTCTTGTAGAAAGACTATTATGTACAAGTGGTTTGAAGCAAAAGACTTCTGTTCCATTATTTTTGGGGACCATGAAAGATTCATCTGTCAAACTGTTTTTAAATTAGGCAGCAGTTAATATCACGAGGTTTCAGAATTCTGCTTTGGTATTCTACTTGGGCTGGACAAAAACCTTGCCGGGATGACCAAGAATTGATTGCCTCTCAGTTAAGTTGCTTTTCTGTTTCTATGCAAGTAAATGAGACTTAGCCTGGATCGCTGAGTCTCTGCTGAGACCAATACAGAACCAAGGAAGGGGCAACCCATTATGGCCGAGAGTTAGACATGATATTTACTGGTATGTCAATTTCTTCACGTGGCTGATACAAGCAGTTTTATAATTTGACCATGTGTAAATACCTGACTATCTCCTGAAGTTTTGTACTTGTACCCTTCATTTTACCCCAACATATCCGTGTGACACAAAATGACATGGGTTTGGGTATGGCAGATGTGTCAAATCTGCCAAATCTATACCTTTTACTATTTGCTTTTTTGTTTTTGTTTTTTTGGATTTCGTGAAATGAATACGTTCCCATTTATTTGGACTTGCACCCCTGGAATGGTAATGTTACAAATATTGTCATTAGAAGTCCAATGTGAATGTATTAATGCTTGATGGTTATGTCTAAGTTTTAACCTTATTCATTCTTCAATACATTAGTGTCATTTTGCAAGTTCATAATTGCTGTCTTTTATTGCCAAATGTTTTCTTTGTTGAACATCAATTATGAAAACAGATTACTTATGTAACTGGCTTGCTTACTTGGAAATTATATATTTGTCAATTAGTTTATGGTGTGTCCTTCTATCCATACCCAGTTGGCCAATTCATATTAGTCAAGTCTCCATGTCCTGCAGGGTGAGAAGGATCTGACTCTGGCAGTATCTGCACCCAACACTTTCACCCAAACCCATGTGACATATTACCAATGATCTGCTTCTTTATTGCATCCCTTATCCTACTCCTGGATTTTGTCTTACTTCTTAAGGTCAATCTGTGTACCACATCTGGTAAAGGACTTAAGAGCAACTTTGTTATCAAATGGAGCAACCTGTGCAACAATTAGTACTATCTCCTGAATGTTTACACCGGAATCATTATAACATATTTCCCCCCTTTTCTTCTCTGATCCTTGTTTAATTGTTGAGTAATTGCAATTGATAGTATTATAATCTAGAAACCCAAGAAGATTGATTAAAAAAATATAGAAAAAAATAAATCTCATACAGATAAAAGGACCACTGACCCTGACACATATGACCCTGCTTTTCCAGTGCTTGAGGTTGTTTTTAAGTAATGCTGAATATTCTTAAAATTGTTTTTTCAAGTGAAGTAAATTAATTTAAATTAAGAGTTAATATCTTGGTTACCATTAATTGAGTTACACTTGTAGCTGTATCCTCTTGTGTGTGTTGATTTCATGCCACCAAATCCCTTAGTTTTTAAACATTACAGCTTTTATTTGGCGAGTTATTTTTTTTGTGGGGGTGGGCGGGGGTTGGTGGTGGGACTGTATTGAGTCTCAACTTGTAAACAATCACCAAAATTGATTGGAGGAGTATTAAGTTAGTGGAAGGATGAAAGGTCATTGGGGGGAAAAGTTTCATGGTGATTGCTCTTGTATGATAAGAAATGAAGTAGGCATGTTGATAAAGTTTTGGGATTTCTCTTTAAGTTCTTTGATGAATATTTATCCATAATTAATTGTAAGAAAAGAGGATCAACCTAGTCTGGCTGGCATTGTTATCACTTTAAACATCTTAAAATCCAACTTGAGTTGTGGCTTCCTTGGTGAGACGATTATATTGAATTGATCTTATTAGTGGATTGATGGGATAGTGAGAAAGTATATGTGAGAAAAAGAAGGTTATGATCTCCTTGGTTTCTTCATTCACAAGAAGGTGAACATGGCTGATGTGGTTCTAAGAAGACACAAGAAGTGGAATCCATCCCTGTAGAATCAGTAGATCACCTTTTCTTACATTGTTATTTTGCATTGAAGATATTGAAGCTATTTTTGGGTCCGATTTATGGTATGGTGGGTACCATGTGTACACGTACAGAACTTTACATGGAGATGGCACTACTTGCCTATTGGGCAAGGGGCAAGTTTCTTTGGAGATGCATAATTACAATAATGCTATGGAGAATATGGGAAGTCCAGAAAAGAAGGATTTAAGAGATAAGGGACCAGCTTCTTTGGAGATGCACAACTATGATTGTGCTTTGGAACATATGGGAAAAGCGGAGTAGTAGGGATTTTGAGAGATTGCTCTCACCATGTATAGCAGATCATAAACTTGATTACCATCAGGGTGGTTCACTGGGTATCTCAGATTGAGTTGTTCAGAGCTATCTTGCCCCACCTTATAGTGAAAGGTTGGAACTATAGGGTTTGGGTAGATCCCTATTCCTTGGAGATTCTCCATCCCTGGGGCCTTCTGCCTATCAACTCCATAAAGTTGAATTTGATGGATCTTCTCTTGGAAATACAGGAGTGTTTGGTATTGGAGCTGCTTTTAGAGAGAGCTTGGAGCAGTATTGTTTGTATTCTTTGGTCTGGTTGGAGAGTAAGATTCATAAGGCCAGACTTTGGTTTTAACCCATGGTTGGAATTTTGCCAAGGATCAGGATGTAATGGACTGATTATAGCCTGGAGGAAATATTCTCACTTCTTGAGGGGCAACAATGTTGGCATCCAGACTGAACATCTCGTTTCACTGGATGAGGATATCTGGCCAACTCTTTTTAACAGATTCTCTTACTATATCTGGAGTTAGTCGGCAGACCATTTCTTTGTGAGGGAAACACGGTGATTTTGTCTCAGTATATTTTACTTTCATTTTGTCCAATCCTCTTGTAGGGAACTAGGGATTGAACCTCAATTTTACTTTTTCTTTATTATTAAATCACATAGTTACCTTTCATAAGAATGGGAGCAGTTTTTCCTGTTAGAACCAAGATACTTGTTTTTTGAAAAATTGTGCCATTGTTTTTGAATGCAGATTGTGGTCGATTTCACTGCTTCATGGTGCCCACCTTGCCGAATGATTGCCCCGATCCTGGCAGAGCTGGCCAAGAAGCTTCCTAATGTCATTTTCCTTAAGGTGGATGTTGATGAATTGCAGGTGAGTAAAGCTAATGCCCGCCTTCATCTCGTCTTGTCTCTTCTTCTTTCACTCTTATAACTGAGATGATGTTGGGATTAATATAATAAACACTGTAAATTCAGTCCATAGTCATCTTAATTTCTGTTTAATTATCGCAATGCATCGATTGCAGTCTGTTGCCAAAGATTGGGCTGTGGAGGCTATGCCAACTTTCATATTCCTGAAGGAAGGGAAGATTGTGGACAAGATTGTGGGTGCAAAGAAAGATGAACTGCAGCAGAAGATTGCAACACACATGGTTACCGCATAAAAAGTTATTTTCTGTGTTCCTTGCAGGACTCTTCTCTATATGGAAGGCTTCGTCTTTAATAAAGTGGAAAAATAGATATTGGATATTCTTGGCACTTATATTATACCATGTTCTCTAGCTCCTATGCTTGATGTTATGAGTTTGTTGTGGGGTACATGGGATTTCTACTTCCTGCTGATGGCCTCAATTATGTTTATCAGCACTTTGGATCCCTGTAAGCCTCCTGTTTGGATGGTGGATTTTATGTCGTCAGTTGGTGTTTGTATTCTGGGTGTCTTTTCGCCTTAATCTATCATATGCTTATTACCTCTCTCTCTCTCTCTCTCTCTCTCTCTCTCTCTCTCTATATATATATATATATATATATATATATATATTATACCATGTTTCTACTGCCCCTCCAGGGTTGACATCGAACTTGAGAAGTAATAAATGTTGGGTTTTGCTTGCCTGACTGTTACGTACTCTGGATGGTTGTAGTAGAGGGTTTGATCGTTAGGGTGAGTGATGTTCCATTGCAATCCCTTCCCCTTCTCGTGTACGATACAAGTGAGTGGGTGATATGGCTACCGCCAACATTTGGTCTGGTCTGGGCGCAAGGGAATCATATCCTTTTGGCCCGTGAATATCAACCGTACTTTATAGGCAGCAATTGCAGAAAAAGGTGTTTTGCTTCAAGGGCTCTTCTCCGGCTTCCATTCCCACCACGAAGGAACGAGAGAGTTTATTAACTAGTATTACAGGTTACAGCCAGTATAATTAAACAACGCTGAGGATTTGGTAGCACAACTTAGAGAACAGCAAAAGTTGGAACAACATCAGGGCACCCATCAGTGTCAAAAGGTGAAAAACATCCCCCAAAAAATTGTATATCACTTTTTTGGGGTTGATGTGTAAACCCTAATGTCATTCCAACT
>JAOXJP010231078.1:0-10685 GCA_025762735.1 Platanus orientalis | reverse complement strand
AAATACAACTTGGGAATTGCAGATGGCCAATACCTCAGAGGATACTGGTAAAGAAACTCCCTTGGAGGTATGTTTAGAAGGATGCTACTTTCTTCTACGTCTGTTAATAACAATTTAGCTTACACTATGTGGCCATTTGGGGATGAGCTGTTATAGGTTCACTTAAATGGTATTGCAACTTTTATTGGCAAAGTGGGCCTCCTAGTAGCTCTTGTTGTACTGATTGTCCTTTTACCCAGGTAACCGATGCCTAATAGTTGAATTTTTGGCTCTATATATATGTTATCCAGCGACATTGTACTCATTACTAAAATTGAAATTACCAGATATTTTACTGGACATACCAAGAATCCAGATGGAATTGTTCAGTTTATGAGGGGAAAGACAAGTGTTGGTGAAGCAGTTGAAAGGGTTATCAAAATTTTCATTGTTGTGGTATATATATTTATTCTTATTTTTTTCTAATATTATTGACTTTCACCCACAAAACAAAATGACTAACAATAATTGAAACTATTTTAGGTCACCGATGTGGCCGTTGCAGTGCCTGAAGGGCTTACGTTGGTTGTTCGCTTAATGTAACTATGCCTAACCATTATTTGATTCCTGTACAATCGTAACTATTGGACTTTTTTTTATTGATTGTGACTTTGTTTCTTTTATCTAATTAATTTTGAATATATATAGCCTATACTCAATACGAAAAATGATGGCAGACAAGGTCTTGGTAGGTATCTATTTCAAAGTTTTTGTTAATAACACCTAGGTCTAATATATATTTTCAAGTGGGTTAACCAGAATTAAGGTGCAGATACAGAGGCTTTCAGCATGTGAAACTATGGGCTCTGCAACAACAATTTGCTGTGATAAAACTGGAATATTAACCTTGAATGATGTGAGTTTTTAAACAGATCAAATTACTTGCTTCTTTGAAATTAATTTGAAGCTCAGAAAATTATATTGTTTTCTGTTTTATTCAGTTAGACATAGAGTATAACCTCTTTAGTTTTCCTGCATTGTTTTTTTTATTTTTAATTTCTCTGAATTGCATAGCAGCTATTAGAGTTCAAGTTTTAGAGGTTGAATTCTTCTTCTATTACAGATGACTGTGGTTGAGGCATATGTTGGCGGGAAAAACATAGATCCACCGGGTAACACTCAGCTATTTTCTCCTATTGTAGCATCCTTGCTTATTGAAGGCATTGCACAGAATACCATGGGCAGTGTTTTTATGCTTGAGGTAAGTTTTTGCTGGCATTATTTTAATTTTTAAACAAATCAGAGGAGGAAAGTTACTTCATCTAGTTGTTCCTTTCTGTTGGTTTGTCTTCATTTTCAGTCGTTACTCGTTAATTAGATCATGGACCAAGAAGCTGGAATTAGCAACTCCCTCAATGTGAGGGAGTTGGATACTTGGATGCGCATGACCTCATCATGAGTTGGATGCCAACAATTGGTTTCTTAACCAACTAGGAAACTAAATAGAAAAGATAAGGAAAAGGGAAAAAACCAAGGGGCGCTGTACACAGGTTGGGTTTTCTTCTTAATTCTTCACGTGCTTGAGAGTGTGAGAATGGGAGAGAAGGTGTACAAGGGACTTAGGTCTGGGTTTTGGATATAAAATTTTGTATTTCTTGTACGGAATTTCACATTCTCATAAAAAATGTTGTTCCTAAGAGAACTACGTATAACTTGATCTCTTTGTCTTGCCCATGGATGTAGACTACCAAGCTGAACCACATAATATCTGTCTTCTTGCGGTGGTTTTCTGTTTTGCTTTTAATTTTATTCTTATGCTATATTTGTGTGATTAAGAAGGTGTTCCAAACACCACAATTGCTATTAGAGCTAATGTTGAAAGATCCACGGATTGATGGTGCAGGAAATGAAAGTGAAAGATTCGAATGTAAAATTCTAGATGGATACATTTGATGATTAAACTAATTTCTTTTTATGACAAAGAAGAGTGAAAGATCTCTTCGTATAACAAGGGTTAATCAGGGCATTGAACACTAACCTCAATGAAGGATGGAGAATGAAAAGAGTTGGGGATGAAAGCGGTAAGTACAATTCACCCGTCTCGCAAATGATGTGATATATAATGTGATGGATGAATAATCTCCTCTAGGTTTGTGGCTAAATTGGAAAGCCTATACATATTAAAATCCCTAACCAATAAGAAACAATTATACGGGTTTACGTATGAAAGAGGGAATGAAATTGGTGGATTATCTTAATACACTCAATAAAATCTTGGTTCAACTATTGAGGGTTGAGGTGAAGATTATGGACGATGATAAAGTGCTGTTTCTTTTAGCTTCCCTTCCCACATCTTACGATATTTTAGTCACTACATTGTTGTTTGGAAAAGATACATTCAAAATAAAAGATATAACTACAGTTTTACTTGGAGAATGAACATACGTTGGAAGCCTAACAATGAAGAATCTCAAACAGAAAGACTTGTGGTTAAAGCTGATGAAAGGAATAGATTAAAAAACGGAGAGTGATCAGGAAAAAAGAATCCTAGATTTAAATCAAAGAGAAAAAACAACAAATTTTATTATTGCAAAAGGAGAAGAGAAAAAAACAAAAGGACAAACCTTCGGAACAAGTAAATATTGTAAAGAATGATTTACTATGAGTGACTTCGTAAGTTAAGGACCATAAATGTCTTGAACTCACATCCAATATCTAAAAATCACCCACAAGGGCCACAACAAAACGTTGATGGCCTAGATGGCATCCGATTGACCATATGATGCATGTATGCACCCCAAAGATATGACCCCATCTTAAAAATCGATAGTCATGATCTTTAACACTCGATTTGATGGAATTTGAAGATCATAGCCCCCATTTAAGATTTTTCAACTTGTCCGATGAATTCATGATGTCTGATGGACCGTCTAATGCATGTATCCACATGATATTGCTCTATCCACATGATCTTTCACGCTTGATTTGAAGGAATTTGCAGATTTTGGCCACCATAATTGAGGTTTTTCAACGTGTTGGATGCATCAACAATGTAGATGCTTGTATCTTAAAGATTGAGCCTTACTTTACTTACTTTCTAAATCAACGATCGAGATTTTTGGAACTTTCATCTGGCAAAAACTATAGAAAAAGGCCACTAACCCAGGGTTTTTAATTTAGCTGCAGATACAGTCATGGTGTTAGGATGATCATTTGGTGTTTGTATCTTGCTGATCAAAAAGAGTTCTAGATTTAGTTTAAGTAAGATGGGAAGGCTTTTGATTTCGGAGGAGTTATAAGATATACAACAAGAAGAAAATAGATAAATAAATGGAACTATAAAAATTATGCAAAAAGATAACCCCATGATTGTTATTTGAAGTGCTTGGTAGGAGAAATAAGCATGAGAAGACATTGCCAAAATTGGGTGTGTAGATATCCGTGGGGATGTAGGCCTTCTCTTCTCTAGGAGATTGGCTCAGTTTTAAGGATGTGTAGCTGCATGGGGTTCTCTATACAGGGTAAAATAAGTAGTCTTCCACGTATGTGAGCAGAATGGATATTTTCCTACTCTCGACATAATGGGCTAGTTGTTTCCCAAACACTCTACTTGAAGCTCTCATGACGTCAAACCATATTCCCATTATCATGTTGTGGAAAACCCTATCAAGTACAGTAGGTGATGCGTAGAGTCCTAACTCTTCTAATCGTGGTCATCTATCTGTGGTCGATCGTTTGGTGCATATCACGCAGAAAGAGGTGTGTGTAGACACAATTATAGGTACATTTGGATTTGCTGAATTGCAATTCCCTGAGGATTTGATAAGACCACGTAAGGTCAGCCTAAGGCGAGACTGATATCAGGGCCGGCATACTAGCTCCAAAAAGTGAAAAGCATCTCCCAAAAGTGTTAACTCACTTTTTAGGCGTTGATGTGTCAGCCCCTAATGTCAGTCTCACCTTAGGCTCAGTACTTTAGGGGTCGCAATTGGGTCCACGTTATTTGTGATCTAAAACATCCAAGAAAATATAAAATGATTAAAATGCCTCTGTATTACTATTATTTATTAGTTTTGCTTAACTCGTAGGAAATCTAGTTAGAAGATAGTTTTAAATCTAGTTGCATGGCCTTATATATTTCCTTTATCATAAGAGATAGATGTGACAATATAGGAGAACGTAAGCTTTTTACAATATTGCTGATTAACTCTGATGTGGTTGCCTTGTTTTCAATTTTTAAATTTTCTGGTCTAATATTTAAGATGAAAGTAGATAGAATCTGGTGTCGTTTAAAATCATCTGGTCACCGTCTTAGCTTTTCAATACCTTATATAGATGGATAGCTAGTTCCATAGTATACTCTTCAGTCTTTCCTTCTATTGACAGGTTCTTCTGTGGTTACTCTATGATTGACTACTGTTTTTTAACTTATCGAGAATGTATATTTATAGTTTAAGGACCCTGATGCTGTATTTTCTGCAAGAACATTTTAATTCTTTCATTTTGCAGGGTGGTGGTGATATTGAAGGTTCTGGATCACCTACAGAGAAGGCCATCCTTAATTGGGGAGTCAAGGTAACCTTTACTTCAGCTCAGTGGATACCTAACCTCCCTTCTTTGGAGCTGACTTTCGTTATTCTTATTGCTTTCATAAGAATAACCGTGTGATTTAACCTCCCTTCTGCAGATTTGTATAACCGTGTGATTTATGCTAGATTTGTCACAATAAAATTTTGGTCAAAATGGAATATGAAAATCTCATAGAATCTCTCTCTCTCTCTCTCTCTCTCTCTCTCTCTCTATATATATATATATATATATATATATATATGGCCACGGATACCTCCAAGTGCTTGATGTTGGTCACAAAACAACCTATCTTCAATTATTTGGTCCTAAAAAGTCCGTATTTAAAGCCCATCAAATCCAATTCAGTAGGCTAAAAAAAGACCCAAGAGTCATGCTCTCTAGAATTATACTTTATTTAGGTTTATCATATTTAGTTTTATTAAGAGTCTTCTTTGTAGTAGGATTGTTTTTTAGAAAGTGAAGAGTCCTGTTTGTCACTTTTTTCAGACCTTGTTTTGTGGAGTCAAAATTTATCTGTTTGATTTTGGTGTCATTTGAAATTAAAGGTTACTCACTTACCTTTAAATGAGTCTAAGATCTTGCGACTCTTAAGTGATTCGGGGATGTTAAGACCAAAATATTGGCAAGGTAGTATTTTATGAAGAAAATTATCTATATTAGAGTTTAATTTTAAGTAAGGGTTTATTGTTAAGTCATAAATTATCTCTATGAGGGTGAACTTTTGGGCTCCCGTTATTTCTCAACCTTTGTATGTGAAATTAGTTCATAACAGTGATGGAAGATTATTTAGTTCATAACCTACTATATATATTTTTTGTTGTATGATATTAATTATCTGATTCTAAAATTGAACCGGTAACCAATAGGTACTCATGGTCACGGGTGACCATCTTCTGACAGCAAAAGAAATTGCTTTTGAGTGTGGGATACTAGATTCCAATGCAGATGCTAACGAGCCAAATCTCATTGAAGGGAGGGCATTCCGTACCTTGACTGTCCGTGAAAGAGAAGAAATAGCAGGGAAAATATCGGTGAGATATAAGCAGTCAGGAAACTTCTATTTAGATTTGTTATAGTTCACACATAATTGTATTCTTGTAGCAGTTAAAGGGTGGCAATGTTTGATACGATCCGTGATGTAAATGTGTTTTAGGTCAAAGCAAGTTGACCTGCTTTGACACAATTAATAAATAGGTCAGGCTCCGGTTAACCCATACCCTTAACTTGACATGACATGAATTTGGCCCACCAACATGAATTAGCACATAACTTGCAAACCTGACTCAAACCCAACATGAATTAAATGGGTTAGGGATGATTGTAGATGTGTTTTGGGTCAAAGCGGGTTGACATGCTTTGACACTATTAATAAATGGGTCAGGTTCAGGTTGAACCATATAGTCATATACTGTTACCTTCACACGACATGACAGAAACCTGACCCACCACCACGAATTGCCACCCATAATAGCTGTCTAGATGTTTACAAAGCCCATGACAGCTACAAAAAAATTACTTGTGATATTTGATGTGTAGGTAATCTCAAGGTCTTCTCCTAATGACAAGCTACTTCTTGTACAAGCACTGCGGAAGAGAGGCCATGTTGTTGCCGTGACAGGAGATGACCCTAAAGATGCTCCTGCATTGCGGGAGGTTTGTAATTTCTTAAGCTGTTTTTGAATTGAAGAAATCTTGGGATTAGAATGGATACAGCAGAGATCTGTTATTCCAACCTGTACCCTAGCTACATTATGTTCATGTATCGCAGGTTCAAGCCAACTATTTGAGGGATTTCATTAGAAAATTCCCACAAGAAAAACTGTTCAGATTAGATGATCCTAACCATCAGATAGTTTGCATTCTCCTCTTAGGTTTGGAAAAACTTGACTGTAAAATCTATCAGATAATTTGGATCATTCAATTGGTTTCGATTGAGGATACATTAAATGCGGGGCTCAACCCCCCTCTTGTCACGTACAACATTGTTCTGATTGACGGGGTTTTACTTTACAATGTTCCTAGCAAGGTTATTGCTTTTTATTTTTTTTTCCTTTTTAGTTGTGGTTTTGGATAATCTTAAGTTGGTACTACTATTCCTGTGATACATCAGAGCACATCTATAATTCTACCTATTTTGGATTTTAGGCCAACGTAGGTCTTGCAATGGGCATTCAAGGAACGGAAGTTGCGAAAGAAAGCTCGGACATCATTATCTTGGATGATGATTTTACTTCAGTTGTAAAGGTTAGTTTGCTGTGTATTGCCTGTGTTCATACTAGGATATATATATATTTTTTCGGATAAATATTCATACCAGTATATTACAAATACCCCTATTAAAATGGCACTCTCACTGGCCTGGAACCATTCTCCACTACTTTAAGGAATTCTATGTAGATGCTTAGAAATCCTAGGCATGTTTATAGATTTTCAAAATCCCACTTCTACATAAAAAACATGAAATAAAATGTGTACAAGGAATAGAAGAATACAATTAATATATGTGTGTGCGCATGAGTTTGTATTATGTAAAACCCATATTTGGAAATTCCAAAGTATTCATAAAATTTAGGGTTGATTTCTAAAGAGAATCTAGAAAAGTTGGGGCATGGGGAACTAAAAGACACCAACAAAAGCCCATGTAAAAAATACAAGACTTCTAATCCAGGAGCATCTAGGATCACCAAGAAGAACTTAGATGAGTATGAATAATCAAGTGGGGTCTACTAAGAGTTATATATATATTTTAGGTCATTAGGTTTTTATTTATTTGAAGTTGCTCCCCTAATTTACTTTTGAGGTTATGTCCACGGGGAGATTTGAACTCATGGCCTAAAACCTGTTCTGATACAATCTTAAAGAAAAAAAAAAAAAAAAAAGAATTAACCGTCTCTCCTAAAACTCTAAGGTTGTAGAAGAGGTTAGAGTTAATATACTTAATATATTTCAACAGTATCTAAGTTTAATTGGATCAGTCTTATAAGAGTAAGTTCTCTAGGGGAGAAGCTCATATGGTTTGAATAGAGATTGATTTGAGGAGTGAAGCTTTTGTTCTGCTTGGGTTTTTTAAGTTGGACTTCATTCATTCTTACCCCATGATTGGACTGAGGGGAGGCCTAGGAGGTTTCAAACCTGAAACTGCTACAGGTTCTCTTCCTCTTCTTCTTTTCTACTCCCTGACAGTTATTACAACTTCCATCTTATCCTGCGATCTTAATGTTCAATTTATAAGACTTTTTTTTTGGGTGCAGTGTATATTTCCTTATTATTCATGTTTTAATCTGGATGGTCGGAATTCTTTCTGCTGGATCTAGGTTGTCCGCTGGGGGCGATCCATGTATATGAATATTCAGAAATTTATCCAGTTCCAGCCCACATTCAAGGTTGCAGCTGTTATAATTAATATTGTGGCTGCAGTTTCCTCTGGCGATGTTCCTTTAAATGCAGTACAGGCTGGCAGTTATCATATGCTCTCTACCTCCTTTCCCCCTTCAATTATCTTCCTAAGATAATTTGTTTTCTCTTTAAATTTTCTCACTTTTTTAATTCCTTATACAGTGTCTCTGGGTTAATTTGATCATGGGCACTCTGGGAACGCTTGCCTTGACTATGGAACCACCAACAGATCACCTTATCAACAGACCTCCAATTGGACCGAGGTTAGATTTCTTGAATATTGAAGAAGTGCAATATGTTTTTTGGGACTGCTAAAATACTTTTGTTATTTTATCTAAATGTGGTTACATGCTGTCTTACATATGGGTTCAGCGTCCCTGTCCTCAGTGATTGGGAGTTGCTTTTGTGGCCGTTAGAGAGACAAAAGCTATTCTAATGATGGTCCTATTTACTCAACAATCCTAAAGTGTTTGGGTTGGGTGTTGCTATTGCTTGCTAAGCTTTCCTAATTGATGTAGATATAAAAGACCACATGGGGCTCACATGCCTCTTAGTGGGCTCTACATTAGTTGACAAATGGAGGACTATTATTGGCATGTTATTTGAAGTTAAAGTTGCTTATTAGAGTCTTTATTTGAGTTGGATTATGTTAGTAGTCCTATTGTCATTAAGATTTTTAAGTTGTAATCTTATTACTTATTTTTAATCCAAGTTTTATAAGGTTAAAACTTGTATTTTTTGGTTTGATTTTGGTGCCATTTGAAAGGTTATTTAGTAACATTTCCAATGATACTAAGATTTTGAGAATCCGATGTAATTTGGAAAAGTTATGACCAAAATACTAAGAATTTATCAACAAGTGATGAAAATGAGTCTTAAAAGTCCTAGTTTCTGAAATTAGAAAACTTTTTTTAGAAGTGTTTTATTTATTTATGATTTAGTAAGTTTCTTTCGTACGTTTTAGAGAGTTTCTTTTTATATTTTTAAAAGGTGAATTGTAAGAAAACTAGAGGGTTGCTCTTTGGCTATATAAATAGACCCCTATTATTTTGATTATGCTATGATGAATTAATAAAGAAGTTTTGATGCTTTTGACTCCCACGAGTGATGCCTCTTCCTTTCTTTCGTATTTTGTGCATCGCTTGAAAGCTAGGTAGGAATTACTCACAAGTACTTTGAAATTCTAGTCCGAAGTAATCCCCCGGGGGGGGGGGAGAGAGGTGAATAGGATTTCCAAGTCTATAAAAGATTCTTGATTTATTAAGATATGTAGTGGAATTAATCACACAAGTAATCTAGTGATTATGAATTTATCCTAGATTGATAAATTCACTATAGTGTTACCTATAGCAAAGTGGGAAATGAGTTGATAAATTCTTTAAGGTTGTTTGATTAATTATTTTACTTTTATTCTTAACCTTAAATATCTTTAATTAATGCGTTGAGTAACTTGTAAAAATAATGTAATCATACATACACAAGATAACAAAAAATGCAAACAACTCAAAGATACAATAATTTATAGTGGTTTGGAACTTCAGTTTACGTCCACTATGTAATAGCTCTCTCATAGAGCTCAGTTGATTTTCTATTAATTGTCTAACACTATTTCAAAAGTAAATCAATAAACTTACTTGGTTTATTCCAGTGTTTTCGATGAAGGAAGGATTTGTACCCAATGTCTCTAGCGAGTGCTTTAATCTAGTGTTTCTAGTGGACTCCAATTTCGGTGTATCTGGTGTAAGGACAATTGTAGAAGAATAGATTTGATATAATGGTTAGGCCTCTTGATAGGCAAGTCTGACTATATGGTTTAGTTGTGATAGCTTCTCATAATTAGAATATGCATAGAAGCAATATTGCTCTCAAAAGACTTAAGACAAGAGTTTATTCTTCATCGACGCAACTTGGTATAGTAGATTTACTAATATGAACAACTTTCAGTTGTGTGAAAATTATTTTACATATAGATATGACAATATCTCAGTATAAAGAAAGCTTTTCAAGCTTCAATCACCCCCATAAATTACCTTAATCCCTTCATCAATTCTTTCTTTTGATATTCAATGATTCTTATTCATTGTCTTCTTTAAAATTGGATTTAGGTCCTCTATTTATAGAGAAAAAGACAATCTTTTTCGATATTTTTCTTCCTATTTTTCTTTCTTGTTCTTCTTTGTTCCCTATTGTCTTGCATCAATTTTGGTATCAGAGACAGGTTATTAGTTGGCTCCAATTTAACTGAGTCCTTGGAATCATTAATGGATTTTTCTTCAGTTCCTCAGGTATGATTTTGTAAGGTTCTATCATCCAAGGTTTTAGAAAAGACCATAATCCCTGAAATTTTGAAAAAGAGCCTAAACCCTGAAATTTTTGGAAAATACCATGAAGCATAATTTGTATGTGAAAGACAGAATTGTTGGTTTATTCTTTTCTTAGTTTTAGGCTAACCCTAGAACTTTGGAAACAACCCTAATTTCTTTTTGAACTCTTTAGGGCCTATTCCAGTAAACATAACTCTTTCTTGCAAGCCTTTCTAATAATCAAATACTCTATGATAATCAAATCTTTATGGTATTTTGCAATAGATTATGTCATTTTTCTAGTGGTTGTTACTATTTAGCGGATTGATGTAAAGTCAATGAGTTTCACAGTTAAGTACCCTTTTACTCTTTCACATGAGAAGCGTATTAGAGTCATACTCAGTGACCTATATGGAC
>JAOXJP010231077.1:0-10685 GCA_025762735.1 Platanus orientalis | reverse complement strand
CATCATGTATGAATACTCACTATTCGTAGCCTTTTTCCTTGTTTAAGGTTCAAAGTCTTTCACAACCTCCTTCCTTTTGCCTCTATCCTCTGTAAAATGATGTATCACTAGTGTAAATTGGATAAAACATGAAGATCTAGGAAGAAAATAAGCTATCCTACCAGATTTTTAGAGTTGTGAGTGAAACTTACCCAATGGAGGAAGGATCTTCTTTTAGCTCAAGAACTTCTCTAATCTCTCTAACCCTTTCTTGCTTTGTTCTAATGAGGTTAAATGACCAAAACAATGTGTTAGTAGGGTTTTAAGTTGTTCTAGATGAGATCTCACATGTGTGGGGGTTCAATGAGTGAAAGTCACATCCCAAAATGAAAAAAAAATTATAAAATTTTGGGCTTTTTAGCGTTTTTTCAAATCTGACCGGTTAAGGGTTTAGTGACCAGTCATAAGTCTTTCCAAGGTACATGTCACATGTCCCTGACTAGTTAGACACATAAGTTAGGGATTCTAAACTTTTGCTTAGACACCAAATAGTAAAATGGACACAACTTCCTCTAAAAGATTCCTTTTCGTGAACCATTTAAAGCATTGGAAAGTAGACTCCTAGAGCTTTCTAATGGTATATGATTTGTACTCTAATTTATTCGGGATTAGTATAGGTGTGCCCATGAAGTTACCCTAAATATGTTCTTGAGAAAACTTTAGAACGCAATAGGTTCATGGTCTAACTTGGGTCCTACACTTCTAAATCAGTTTATAGGGTTCTTTAACCATTCTATGGTCTTTCTAAGAACATGTGAAATGATAAATTTACCCTTATGGGGGAAAAATTATAGTTTTTTCCTTTAAGTGCAACACGGGGTGTTACAGAGATATTTGAGTGCTCCAACTATACTATGATATTCACGAGGATTAGAGAATGGATCACCCTCCAAGATTGACATTTTAAAATCGGTAGCAACAGATGTAGAGTAAGGTTTGCTACCAAGCATACAAGTGCTAGTAAGTAAGTTGAGAGTGTATGTCATTTGAGTTAAAACTAGTGACGGAGTAGTTCATTGTACTTCATTTCCAAGAAAATAATTGAGATCTCCTAGGTCCTTCATATAAAATTGCTCACCAAGACATCGAATCAATTGAGAGAGAAGATTGCGGTTTTTTACTATAACATGGGAAAAGCCTTGCTGATACTTGCATGTTTGTTTTTCACACCTCTATGGGAAGCATAGTTCTCTTACTTTATGTGGGTGATATATGTCTATTACCATTATATATTTCTAAGTCTTCTACATTTTTATTCTTCTTCCAATTCTTCTTCCATCACATAGTTTATTTAGATGGGTGAACATTTCCTTTAGATTCTCCAAGAAGCTCTTTTTCTACTCTTTTAATATAGCCAGCCATACCATTCCACATGACATTTTTATCTTCTTCCAAATTCCATTTTCCCTTGTTTTTCAATTTATCTCTAAATTTCACAAATTTTTCATTTTTTAGGATCCATCTAATTCTTGTGTAATTAATTTCTCGTTTCTTTATTTTTCATCTTTTAAGACTCGTTTGGAATAACTTTAAAATCTTTACATATTGACCTTACTATCCCCTAGTAAGAAAATAGTTTATCTGACTTCTATTTGATCAACTTTTGAAAGTAACCAAATGTTCTTCTCTATTTTCGAAATATGTCTTCTATTGTAAGATCATATGCCACTATAAATTCTAATATACCTTCTCCAACCACATTCATTTATCCAAATCCATATCCTCCATGAATTATCTCATATCCACCACTAGTTTTCCCCACATATCCATTTAAGTCACCTCCTATAAATATTCTCTCACCTTCAAGAATTCCTTGAGCTAATCCATCCATGATTTTTAGAAAATTGTTTTTTAGTTATTTTCTCTAGTCCTACTTGAGGTGCATAGCCACTCATTATCTTATTTATCCTTTTTTTCTAAGAGAATTTTAATTGCAATAATCACTACAACAAATAATAATTTTAGCGGCAAAACAATTGCGAGGGTTATCTAAAGCCCTCACACAAGCACACTTTTGCGAGGGTAGAATTTTGCCCTCACCATTGTTTGGTAAAATGGCAAAATAGTTACAATAAGACCAAAATACTGTTACAGCTACATCATTGGCCCTTATAAATACAAACTTTTTTGAGGAAAATATTCCTGCCAAATGTTTTCACTCGCAAATGGTGCATTTTTGCAAATGCTAACAATTCACCCTTGCAAATACATTCATATTAGCGAAGGCACATGTTTAGCCCTTGTTAATATAGATTTATTTGTGAGGGCTAATGTCACCCTCATTAATACAAATGCATTTGCAAGGTCTAATTGTAGCCCTCGCAACTATGGTAAAATGACAAAATAGTTGCGATAAGAGCAAAATACCTCTAGTTATTGTCAATCCTTTAGTAGAGAATCTTTCTAAATGATTTTCAAAATATTTGCTTAACTCACTTACACGAGCTGCATAATTGCATAATGCATGAGAATATTTTCAAAATGATTTTCATAACTCACTTGCATGAGCTTTATAATGCATGGAAATATTTTCAAAATATTTTCCCAAACATAGAGGGATCCTTACTAACAACTAATAAATGGCTAAACGTCCAAAAAAACCTCTTACAAGAGTCTTTCGAACTAAAAAGCAATGACACCAAAGACCAAGACTTTATATAACCTAAAATATGACATTGAATTCATAAGAGTCATGAGTGGACTGACGCAAGTTCCCAAGTAGATTTGATCAAGCAATAATCCCAATCATTTTGTGAAGGTTGATAAGTACGCTTATGTATGTATGATGTCACCGACATTTTGACTTGGGTGTTTGACAGATCGATGGCTGAGCATCAGATTTCTCCTATTCAAGCAAGTTCCCATACGAGAATTCAACCACCTCCAACAAGCAACATTTTCCAATTACCTTGACCAAAATGCTGGTCATATTAGGGACACCGTGCATGATCCCAAAAGAGTATGGAACATATAGCTAAAACCATTTGATCAAGGCAAGATCAGACAATTGTGGACCCTACTTAAAACCAAGATGGCAGATGTGGTGCAACAATAATATGAAACCTAGTCTTGGTGAAAACCTACAAAGGCATTAAGAGAAAAAATGGGCGAAACAAACAAAGAAAAAGAAACCTAGTCTTAAGGAAAACCCAAGAGGGTCTTAGGGGAAAAAAGGACAAAAAAGAATAAATAGCCCAATCAAAAGTCTGTACCTTATGATGAACTCTAGCAACCGACAATGTGCTCTTAGAAATGATGAGAGGCCATCCTTGGCTGGTTAGATTCCCAAAATGACCCACACATTATTTCCCATTTGTCAACTACTTTGGGCCAAAACACAAAGCCTTTCCTTTTCAAACCTACCATTCCCCAAGTATCAAATACATGTCGAGTAAAATCTCAGTTGTTCACAAGATTGACAGGAGGCCATCTTTGGCCGATTAGAATCCTAAAAATGACCTATTTATAGTTTACCGCTATTCAACCATTTTGAGTCGACAATAAAAGGCTTATTTTTATTAAACCACCACTTCTTTGATTTTCATCTATGGTCATATGACTAATCTTGACTTACTTCCTTAGAGATCTATTGTAACATCCATGTCATAACCTCAGTAGCATGACTAAAGTTCTATCAAAATGATAGACCCACTCCATTTTTCAGTCCATCTCATATGAAATTTTGAAAGGTATATGATTCCAATTCCATAATCCCTCTCAAAAAGAATATTTTATGTAAGCCATTTTAGAACAATTCATGTTCTCCACTTCAAAAATGGGGAAAAACAAAAAAAGGAAGAAAAATAAGCAAAAAAGAGAAAGAAAAAGGGGAATATCCATCACCACTTCAAAATCTATTGTCAATTCATTTCCCATTATCAATATACTCTTTTCCCAATTCAAAAGAGTTGAAACATTCATTAATGAACTATGCCCAACCGGATCCCTACATTGGGGTATGTAGGCAACCTAAGTAGGTTCAGTTGCATTTTGTAAATGCATATACATGGATAATCACTGCTTACCTTTTAATCCTTTCAAATTTCTCATGTCCACACACAGTTAATAAACAAATCATATGACATGATGACCAATCAATTAACCCATTTTAAGTATGCTACAATTTGGATCATGTTATTCCATTTTATTGACAACTACATCCCAAGCCTCGTTTCATCATACAACGCAAGATCTCCTTTCATTTATGAATGTGTAAATGTAATGTATTGTAAATTCCATGATCTATAAAATACATGTATTGTATAGACTAAGACATGAGCGGTGTCATGTTAGAGTCTAGGAGGTTCTTGGGTGCAAGCCTTATGAATATCATCAACAAGCGCCGAGAAGACCTCAAGAAGTCAATTCGGGTACTTACAAGTCATCTTGAAGGGTTCACACTTCATTCCAAATTCTCATAAGGTAAATTAGGTAAAGTGACATGACCACGGTGAATAAAGGGTTCAAAGAGGAGTTCCAAAGGTCTGCGGACATTCCCGGACCATGGAGGGACGATCCCAAGGTCTCTATAACCTTTCCAAGGTTTTTGGAGGCATTATAAGGCATTTGGAATCGATCCAGGATCGAACCAAGATTAATCCAAACCTCCTAGTTCAATCCAAATAATTTGGGTCAATCCAAACTTATTTGGATCAATTCAGAATCGATCCGGGATCGAACTAGTAACTCTCGGGTTGCAGGTTCTAAGTGTTTTTGCATTTTGATAAATCCAGGATCGATTCAAAGTGGCGGAAACACTGTATAACAGTCAAAACTTTAAAAAAATCATTTTAAATCAATGGCCTATGCTGTTAGACCATTTGGGGGATGTTCCAATCCTATGGAATCAAGTGATTTCATCCATTATAAAAAGGATTGAACCCCAAATGAGCAAAAGATTGGTTCTTGATAAATCTCCATGCTTTAAAAGCTCTCTTGCTCATTTTTGGTGAACCTTGAGATGTTTAGTTCTCTAAATATTTAGCAAATTTCTCTCTCTATGCTTAGATAGATAAATTCATACCAAGACCATTCCATTGTCACCTCTCTAGTCTTGCTTAGGCACATCTCTTAGAGGTAGGCTACAAAGGGTTATCCAAAAGGAAACCTAAGTGGAGAAAGTGTGGGAGTGTGTGTCACATCTTGTTGAAGGAGAAGCAACCCACTAGAATTGGTTCTACAAGCTTGAAGAGCCAACAAGAAAGATTTTGGGAGCAATAGTCACATCTTGCACAAGGAGGAGCAACCCCATCTTATGTGTAAGGCAACACCAACCTTCAAAGAGGTAATTCTTGCCTTTAATTTTAATTGAGTTATTGAGAGCTCTCTTGCCAGAGACACTAGGAGAATTGGCATTACCGCCGGAGACACTGGTAGTGTAAACTCTTAGATTTTCTATTGGAGACACCAGAAGAGTAAACCATAAACCACACCCGCCAGAGACATCAGGTGTAGCTTGCTTGGTAAGTAGACTAGGCTTTTTGTTTAATTTTAGCCTTGATTGTAATATTTTCAATCTTAATAAAATTACATAGATCGGTGGTGAACTTTTGAGAGTGGATGTAGGCCGTTGTGCTGAACCACTATACATCTTGTGCATATTGTGATTACTTGTGGTTTGCCTTTAAATTTGTCATTCATATTGTCAAGCATTGCACATATTAATATAATCTCACATGCAATACAATTGAACATATTCATATTCATGTGCATAATTCGTTTGCAATCAAATATCGGGAACAACTTAATTAATTAAACAAGCAATTGAATTAGGGGTAATTGAAAAGATTTTAAAAAAATATCCTATTCACCCCCTTTAGGACCAATAGTGGAACTTCAAATAGTTGGGATAAAATTTGACAATTTCTTTGGGTTTTTTTCCTTCCATTCAAACCTACAACCTAAGCCATGTTTCGTCCCATAAATTAACTCCTCCTAGATCTTTGAGAAGTAGGGGAACGATTGTCAGCGACAAAGTTCTAACATCTTAGAAGGCATGATCAATGACTGCACAACATGACCAATTCAAACCATCCATGCCATTTGGGAACATGCGGATCTATGGTCCATCACGTCATCCACCACATCAAAGATCCCCATTACACATTTTCTCAGGTCTTTGAATCTCATGCTTATCTAATAAGCATAAAACCCCACTTCAACATGGCACATGACATCATATCTAGGCAGAGTACACCGATGCAGAATTCATGAGGTAACAGGGATCCAGATTCAGCTTCCTGCAATGGCTACCTCCACCAAAGAACTAAGCGCAACATAAGAATGATTCTTTTGATGTTAAACAAAAAGTATTGCAAACCCATCCAAGGGCCACCAATCCATGTATCATTATAAACTAAGCAAATCAGAAAAATATCAACCAGGATATTTTACCCAATAGCATAATGGAACATCAACCAAGATGTTCCACCTACAAACACAGGCCAGAAACATCGACTGGGATGTTTCACCAACATGCACAACCAAAAACTCAACTAGGATGTTTTACCAACATACACATCGAAGCATCAACTAGGATGTTTCACTAGAACATCAACTAGGATGTTTCAGCATGCACAACAGGCCACATAGTATGGTAATCCATCAACCAAGATGACTCATCAGAGCCCACCTACATCTCGTGACATCTGCTTGTTTGGGTGTAAGCAGATGAAGTGATTCGACCCACAACTCCATGGTTACCTAGCATATGGCATAGGTCAAACGAGAGAGAGAGCTCAACAACATCTCTTGTGAGCCCAATAGACATATGCTAGATCATGTTTTGTAAGTCATCATCCGATATAACTCACAAAAGGCCACTTGCCATCCATTTGTTTGGGCATAAATGGTTGTCAAATTCAATCCATAAGCACCACCCCATGGATTTTCTTGACGAGAGCCTAAGAAATCTCCTTTGTGAACCCTACAAGCCAGAACGGGTTCAGTAAGATACAGTCCGGTGTCCCTCATAGAAGGCCTACGATATTTATTCATTGAGTATAAGCGGATATCGAACTTCATTCATAAAGTCTATGTTATCAGGTATATAGCATGGGTCAACAGACCCCTATGGTTTCTCAGAGAAGGCCAAGAAATTCTCTCTCATGACCCATCCTAGTTGAAGCATAAACTAGGATGTTTCACCGGTTTGGAGAGACCTAACTGGTTGAAGGCCACCCCATTTGTTATATGCTCATTCAGGCATGATAAAATATTGCATCATACCACAAGTCAATGCGTGTAGGCACATAGCATGGGTCACTAGACCCCAATGGCTTATAGTGGAGCCTTAAATCTCCCATAGGCCCCATAGAAACTTGTCTCCTTATAGAAAACCAGGTTAACCCAATGTAAAGCATTTGTAGACTATGACATTTGCTTGTTCGGCCCCAAGTAGATGTCACACTTAATACCATAGCCAACATGTTATGACGATCGTGATGGGATTGGAATATAATGTTCAAAATAGATAAGTAGCATTGATCCTTTGGATCTCTAGGGCCCATGAAAAAGGATTTAAAGGTCTTTCATAGTGCCCCACAGTAGACTAGATTACATTCAGTGAGTTAGCAAATCAAGTATGGCTCATAGAAGGCCTCATGACATGTGTTTTGAATGCAATGCATGCCACAGTTTGATCCATTAGTCTATACGTAAAAGCACATAGCATAGGTCACTAGACCTCCATCGCTTTTCAGAGAGAGTACAACAACGTTTTCCTCATGAGTCCTAGAAGAGAACGCCAACGCATTAACTGGGCATTGGACGTAAGCCCTGGCATCGACCATTAGGTAACCTTTGCTTGTTTGGGCATAAGCCTAGCTTTACCATTCTTCCACCATTGTGTGTTAAACCTGATTTTACAAATATTAGGTCATTACCAACCAAGGAGCCCAATGCTTACTTTGCCTTTGGGACAAAGGCAAGTGGTGTACCTTGACCCATCGTTCAACCTGATCAAGACCCCCACAACTTTTCTCAGAGAGAGCCTACAAAATCTCCTTTGTGAGTCCCTGCAGGTATATGCTTATTCCTTGGGACAAGAGAAGGTGTTATATGTTAAGTCCCATTGTATTGTCAATTCCATTCCAAAGTAGAAATGTTGTATATGTTGGGTTTTAATGTAATGTAAGGTATAAAGTCCATGTGAAGAACCTATCTTAAGCAACATTGATGGAGTACAAGGTTTCACAAGCTGCTCAAGTATTAATTAATCAAGTGAAGACCTCACATGGCCAAGGCATCATGCTCACTGCACTGCTAAGGTAAAGAAAAGATAAAATGTATACTTAGTGTATTGGGTGTTAAACATGCCTTAGTGGACAATGGATGGACCTAGGAACACACATTGACCACACTTATGATCCTAGGTTAAAGACTTGTACATTCCCAGGTCTAATTACATCAAGAAAGACCAAGAAAGCAAAATCTGGAAAGTTTGAGTGCTCGATAATTTTTTTATCACTCGACCATGTTTGAGCACTCATGCTGAGAAGGCTCTGGGAAAACAAAACCCTATTTTGCTCCACACTTGGAGGACTTCAAGTGCTTTAACCCTAAAACTTAAGTGCTCAAATTGCACAGATATGGAACCCTGTTGTAAAGAGCAGTTAGAGCATGAATCCCCAATTAATTAAGAAAGAATATATTTAATAATTGAGTTTTAATTAAGATATTCTTAGGATTCTTATTGGGTATTTGAGCTAGATAGGTAAATATTATGTTGGGGGTTAATTCACACCACTTTGGAGGTGTTCTTAAGTGGTATATTAATTCAACACCAAGTCGTGTTGAGAGTTAAAGACTCAATCTTGGAGTATTAGAGAGCTTAGAGCATTAACCTTCTTCATTATCTAAAACTCTCTCTACAAAGTGTTCATCACAGTAATACCTGCTTGTGTGAGAACCATGGGCACACTATCAAACTATAATTCATTATTGTTGATGCTTCTACTGAAGCCATCAAAAGTGAGGATTGAAGTTCACTGGAAGACACCAGGTGCATGACTGATCCTTCCACTGGAGACATTGGAGGGAGTAAAGTGTTTGTTTGAACACTATAAGTAGTTTTAGTTGATTTTCTTGTAATAATGTGTTTATCTATTAGTAAAAATCAACTGGCTTGGTAGTGAGCCATTTGAGAGTGGACGTAGGCTTATAAGGCCAAAGCACTATGAAAGATTGTCTCTTGTCTTGTGATTGTGTTTATGATTTAATCTTTTGTGGTGCATGTTCAATTTTATATAACATTGCATAATTATATTTCTACTTCAAGTTGGGCATCTAAATAATTAAAGTGTAACATATAAGTAAAATTGGAACTAAGGGATTTGTCAGCCCTGCTTCTGCTCTGGCTATAGGTAACACTGTAGTGTAATGATATAGCCATGTGGTCTATGATAGGTTCATAGGAAGGATTGCAATAATATAATTATAATTATTTCAGAGGTAGACTAAGTAGTTTAACAACTTGCAAAAAGTGTCGAGATCTTATTCACCCCTCTAGGATCATTTGGGATATGAATTTCATTATACATTGATCCACCATTGACAACAAACCTATCTTGGTGTGAATAGGGAAATCCCAACAATCCTGTTCACCAGACCTTCATAGCTTTTTCAAAGAGAGCTTGACAACATCTCTTTTGTGAGTCTTGCAGAGTACCTTTTACTCATCGTGATATGACTCTACTCTGTCTTTTTTTAGAGAAAAAGATATGACAATTACTTCATCCTGACATGACTTTACTCTATCATGGTGAGCCCATCTTTGGCTAATCTATACTAGAGGCCCCTATTTAATTTATCATGTGGGCACATGTAACACCCCCCACCATGACACATATTATTGTATACATAAGTTTTGTATAAATATAGGACCAATAAAATACATACATGTTGATCTAATCATTGACACAAATTTATAAAGATACCAATGAAAATGTAGAAAGAATCTGAAAGTGAAACTAATACTTTTGGATAGACATGAAAGTGCAAAGTCTTACACAACAAACGACAAGCAAAATAGACACCAAACAAAAAAATTAAGGCAATTTATTAAGCAAGGAAAAAAAAGGGGTCAAGGACATGACAATTTTTGTAGCTATTCTAGACGGATGGCACAACTTTGTAAGTCAATATGTATCAATTCCGTAGGAACTACCTTACAAATAATATATGCTTGGAAATATCTATGAGTCTACTTTCTAATGTGAATCCAAGTTTTGTAGAGAAAGTTATGACTATTTCCCACTAGGTGTCTGTGTTGAAAAAAATTATGACAGGATGACATCATCAAAGCAGAAAATTTGGTATAACCGCAATTTTTGTACACTTTTAAGGACTTTTTCATTAGAGACTTACCGAAACATGAAATTGATAATTAGGGTTGCTATTTAGGCTTATAAAAACATAAAAACTCATAAAAAAGAGGATCTTTTGAAAAAGTTTGGCAAAAATAGAGATTTTGAAGACAAAATGACGAGAAAAACTAAGTTTTGGAAGAAGAAAAGATTGAAGAACACAACAAGCTTTATAATCCAATTTTCAGCAATAAAAGACAAGTAATCATATAAAGTTTACACGTTTTGTTCATTGTTTAGGATCTTAAAGCTTTGTTGGAAGTTTTTTCAAAAATCATTTAT
>JAOXJP010231076.1:0-10685 GCA_025762735.1 Platanus orientalis | reverse complement strand
GGATAGTATATGGCGTGAGGAGTTTTAATCTCACATTATGTTACAGGTTCTAGTTATAGTATGCTTTTTGTTTTTTTTTCGTTTTGTAATCACCTTCGCTGTGATTCCTATCCTTTGTATTGCTGTACTTTTTTCATCTTATATAATAATTGATCTCATTACCTTTCAAAAAAAAAAAAAAATCATAGAAGAGTAGAAAACAAAGCAAATTCTTTATTCTTTTGATCATTGATTGATTACAATGAGAGTTGGCCTTCTTTTATAAGCCCTAATCTTTCAAAATCTCTAAGTCGTCAGCCTCCCCTTTCTTCTAATTCATCTCATGATTCCCCCTTCTAAATACCACCAAAATAGGTAAAAAAGACAACTGTACCCCTATTAAACAAATCCAGAACTCCCCCCATGTCCCTCTCCAGGCCCTCGGCCGAACCCTCCTTCGTGGGCCCCACCTCACACGAGTTACCCGTCTCCCACAGGTCGTCCCACCCCAAGCGTGCTCCTGTCTCCCATAGGTTGCCCCACTCAAGCCCGGTGTGAAAATGCCCTTGCATTATACACCCCGGTGAGGAGTTTTGAACCCGAGACCTCATGCTCTGATACCAAATTTGATACCGGATGCATGCAAACAAGATGTATTGGAAGGTTAAGAGGTGATTACAAACAATAATAAAATGAATAACCAAAATTCCTACTCTTCAATCACTTTCAAATCAAGCTTCAATGCGGGAGATTAATGTTTTTATCCAGCGGTCCACACAAACAAAGATTCGGAATCCATAGAATGACTTATACGAAATCACATTTACACATATGCTATACTGCCCTCAGGTTAAGTCTCAACTTACATCAAATGATGAGAATACAGGTGCAGAATTTTAAAGCACACAGAAAATACAGCAGTTATGTGAACTGAAATGGGTCTAACGACTAGAAATTCTGATCAAAGAAATAGGATTTTGAGCCCCTTAGTTGCTGCCAATGACTAGGGTAACTAATATTCAAATCTTGCTGTTTAAAGTCAAAAATTGAGGCTGACAGTGAGCAGAAATTTTCTGCACATGTATTTGGATGAATCATGGAAAGGGAACAGATCTAGGACTGTAGCTGAATGACTTCAGCAATTAATCCTTAGATTTAATAGGGTAAACAACAATGAAGTTAATAGAAGACAAAGGGGAGTCACTAGTGTACAAAACCCAGCAACTTTCAGCCCAAACATATCCACAATCCAATTAACAGCATAGAAAAAGATAGATCTAGAGATACTTACCTGATCCGAAGTGTATGTGATGTTCTTGGCCTTTCACCAAGCTTGCACCAATCTTGGGAGAGCCCAGGATCCTCGATTTCTGAGTAGATAGGTAGTAGCAGCCATCAAGGGCCAAAATCTTCAAAATTCTTCATTGAAAATTAGAAAATGAAATAGGGTTACACTTATAATGCCGCCCCTAGGTCCTTTTACATAAATAAACAAAATCAAAAACTCAAATCCCCAACATGTCCCACCTATCTAAAATAAAATGTGTCCATGCTACACGAGAACAAATAACATAAAAAAGGTCTAAAATAAAACATAAATAAAGTCCAAACTATCCTATATGTGCAGACCCTCCATGTGTCCTCAAGTGGGCCCCACGCAACCCCGAGTTACTTGAACCATAAGGATCTAGTCTGGATCCTCTTCCATCACTGCTATACCCAATGAGATACTCTAATGTCCTCATCATTTTCTATGCAATTACTACAAGAATAATATTTCTCCGAGACTTAGAAGTTTTACTGGTTGGTTCAATCTATTGATATTTGGGCTATCAGATTTCTGTAGTGCTGCCCAAAAAAAATGCTGACTCGTAATTTAACAGGGTTCAGGGTGTACTTTGATTTGCATCACCATTTCTCTGGGTTACATTATGTGTAATAAACAATCTGAATGCTATTCTTGGATAACAATATTCTTGTTAAATAGTTTTTTTACTGGTTGGGAATAAGGTGGTTTGAAGTCCTAGGTTTTTTAGGAATTTGAGCAAATCAGATTATCATTGTTTATGGAGCTTATTGCCTTGATGAAGAGTACATTCAAGCACGGAGGGTGCTGACATAAGATTTTATAGATAGGATGCGAGAGGGGATGCTTTATGTTTTTTCATTCTGTGACTACTTGAGGGGGAATGGCAAATTGGCAATGATGCTTTTGAATTTCCATCTTGTTAGGTGCAGAAGGGTGGTGTGCCGTGCCTTCCAAAAGAGCAATCTTTATTTTGATGAAGGTTACAGGCGAGACCCTTGCACCAAATCTTCTGAAGAACCCAAGAAAACAATCCATCATGAATTCTTACGCAACATGATTGAGGAGATTGTGCATCACTTGCTAATTTAATTTTTTTGGTATCATTGCTTCACTTTTTCCTAGTTTCAGCAGGGGTTTGCTTGGAATTAGTGATCCAAGGCTGGATGGATGTGTCTGGTGCTTGGAGATTATGGAAAGATTCTTTGGAAGGTATATCCTTTCACACTGAATTGTTGAAGCAGCTGCTGATGTTATGAAGCTCAAAAACTTTTGGTGGCTTAATGCATTGGAGGAAGTTAAAGGTTATTGTATGATATGTGAATATAAAGTTCCCATCCAAAAGTTGATGACAGGGTTGTTGAAGCTAGAGGAAGCTATATTGAAGATGAATTTTGATGGGAATTCTCTTGAGAATTCCAGTCAAGCTGGAGTGGGAGGAGTCATTAGACTGGAGATGTTAAAGATCTATTCCAAGCTAAACAGTTTGAAACGATGTAGGTGTGTCTGAATCAGTGGTTCTTGGAGATTAGGGTTTTCAAGATTCTTGATAGTCATTGGTGATGGGAGGTGATTCTTTCAATGTTACTACTAGGGTGTTTGGGGGTGACATATAGCAAACAGGAAACTGCATATATCATCCAGAACATAAAAAAATAGTATACACATCAAATTCTATGTGTAACTGCTTAGAAGTGCCAATCAAAGTGCTGACTCCTTGGAGGAAGGTAGTTCTGTTAAAATCTTTTACCTAAAAAGTGGTATTTGTCCATTCAAATTGCTCCAATGGGTTGAGTAAAACTTCATATTCTCTTTCAATTGTTTTATATACAGATAATAACTGCATTTGTTGTGCCTATGTATGTTATCTGCTGGTTCTACTAGACCATAAGCCTGGTCTTTGAAAAATTGATGGAGAACATTTTTTTTTTTTGAGTGTTTTGTCTGGCAGTTATATTATATTTTGTACAAACTGCTGTATTGTTGGAACTTACTTCAGTGCATGATCATCATTGGCCGATACTGCCTGGTGTAACTCTATTGAGAATGTCAAGATTAATCGATTTTTTATTAGTTCCTTATTTTGTGAGTCAACAATATCTATATTTTATTTTATTTTTTTGTGAGTTATGCTGGGCTGTGGTTGACTGGATCTCTAGTATGCATGCTATTGCCAATTAGAACTTTGAAGAATGCATTATTCAATCTCATGATTTCTCTTTGTTAACTTGTAGGTTGGACAGTTGAGGGAGGTATCAAATAAGGCACACAATGCAGAACTAAAGTTGTTCTTGGAAGTAGAGCTGGGGCTGGTAATAATTGTTTTCTCATTTAAAACAATTTGTTGTGCTTGTTTGACTGCTATGTGACAAGGAAACTATTTTTTAAAATTTTCTGTGTCAACAAGGATACTTGTGTCAACACGGTTAGACATGGCAATGGATTTTTTTTCTACTTCAAAGCCATTTATGTAGATTATTTTATGCATGAGATCAACAGCTGCATTTTCTAATGAAGTGCATAACTTGTAAAATGCATGATCTAAATTTGCAATATTTTTTAATTTTTGGGTCCTTCGAATTTTGACATGCTGTTTTTAAAAATAAATATTCTTTTTATTCATGTACAAGCATGTCTGCATATCAGGTTTTTGAGGTTGGTATTCTTGTAATGTAGTTTGACTGTTTTTTTTTTTTTGGTTTTTTATTTTATTTTTTATTTTTCATTGTTGGCTTGGTTTTCTGTTTCTTTTCTTTTTGTTTTATGATTATCAGAAGACCTTGAATTGGTGTCCTTGCTTCTGTGGAGCTTTATCTCTTGTTCTGCAGTGTTGATGCTTTTCTGTATAATCATACAGGATTTACGCCCTATTCCACCTCCTGACAAGACAAAAGAAGATATTCTGCTTTTCTTTAAGCTTTACGACCCTGAGAAAGAAGAGCTTCGGTACATTTATTTATTGTCTTGCCACTGTTTTCCTTGTAACAAAATTACATGTGATTTTGTCTTATGAATTTTTCTATGGTATCAGTTATGTTGGGAGGCTTTTTGTGAAGGCTTCTGGTAAGCCAGTGGAAATTTTAACCAAACTGAATGAAATGGCTGGCTTCACTCCTAATGAGGAAATTGTACTTTTTGAGGTTTGTGTTCAGTTATCTCCTTGTAATGTTTAACCTTCCCCCTTTTCTTCCGTTCATTGATGTCTGTCGGTTGTGTTTTTTTTTAATCAAACTCCTCTTTCAGTATTTTATGTCCATTCACTTACATTGGGAAATCCTTATTTGTGAATGTATCTTACACACCTTTTGTGGTATTCAGGAAATAAAGTTTGAGCCCAGTGTTATGTGTGAACATATTGACAACAAACTCACATTTCGATCTTGCCAGGTATATGATATGCATAATTAATTGCATGCTGGATATAGTATACTTGATCTTTTATTTTGGTTAACTTATCTGTTTTCTTTGTTTGTAGCTTGAAGATGGCGACATTATTTGTTTCCAGAAATCCCCTCCCGCTGAAAGTGATGATGAGTACAGATATCCTGATGTTCCTTCGTTTTTGGAATATGTACATAATCGGCAGGTATGCCTTGCTGAAACTTTTTGAAATATGACATCTATGATCTCTACATATTTTAGGCTACACTATCTTCACATCTCTGTATTTTGTTTTCTTTGTTTTTCTATATGGGTAGTGGTCATCATCTAAGTTCATGCTTCCTATTAATAGGTTTAATTATTTTTCTGTGGTACGTAACTTCCTTTTCACTAATTTGTGCAAATGTTAAGTCATATGACTAAATTTGCTTCCTATTAAATTCGCATGCTTTTTTTTTTTCAGTACCATTTTCATTTGTAATCTCTTGTATTAATTTTAAGGCTACATTTGTTTTGATCATTCTTTTAGGACAACTGCTGCTACTTCGAAATACCTATCTCTGATGCTTGTGATTTTTTGCATTTAGGATACTGTCTTCTATCTTTTATGCATTTGGTATGGGTGTGGCATGCAAATATGTTTCTAGGACTAGTAGTCACGTAGTCCTAAATCCTAGGGTACTGGGATTTGGCTAAATTGAGTATCGGCGAATCTTGCTAGAAATATGGAATATACAATTTCCAAGTAAGAGAGCAAGCTATATCTACTATTTTTATTTTTTGATCAATAAGGAAAATTTTATAAAACAAAAGGAGTGCATGAGAAATACATCACCAAAAGGGCACCACAAGAATAGGTGGAGACTACATTCCTTCAATTAAAGAGCCATTCATGGAACTTTACATTAGACATAGCAGGAAAATGATACCGCCAGCTATAGAGTAAAGAAAGAGCTGAATGATACAGCAAATTATATCTACCAATCAAAGTGAATTTATTTATATAGATCAATAAAAGAAACATTTAGCAGTCAAAAAATGTAATTATGGCTTGCAATAGGACTATGAAGAACTCTGACTTTAATAATGCCCTACAACTTTACAATGTGTAAGGTTAAAAGACGCACTAGGTATACTAACAAATTTTAACTTTTAACTTCAATATCAATTTATAATGTTTATGTTTTAAGTACTATTCCTGTAGTTGCCAATGTTAGATTATCAAAATTAACATTTGGTTCATATCCAGAAGCGTGGTTATGTACCCAAAGAATCAAAATGAAGTCAATGGACACTTGAAATGTGCCTGAGTTTTGTGGATCTGATGCAGATGCTGTAGAAGAGTATAATTGTGTAGGGAATGAGGGTATTCTTGTCTAAGAGCAAAGTACATTATTGTATACATACTGTATACATACAGTATATGGTATATCAACAGAAGGTTATAAATAATATTTTATGTGGTGTAGGGCAGTAATCTACACAGCTTTTGTCTCAATAGTATTCTTCTCTCTCTCTCTCTATATATATATTTCTCCTCTTTTATATTCTTCTTCTTTTTCTCTCCACTAAATAATACAAGGTTGATATTTAAGCTGGTACCAGAGCAGATCTATCTATATTGTTGAATCTTGACAGTGCTGGGTGAAAAGTAGGGCTGACGTCAGTAGAGGCCGTATTGTGTTAGACCCAAAAATTTCACGGGTGTAGATCATGATTTATTGATAATTACCAACATTTTTTTTTTCAGAATTTTTTGATGTTGGGGAGTTTTTTTTTTTTTTGAAAAAAATAAAATCCTTAATTGACGAAATTGATTGATCTGATCAGGTTAGGTTCTTGTGTTGTTTGATTTGGAGTGGATGGATCGTTTTTTAACAAGGAATCTTCTGAAACAAGTTTGGTTTGATTTAGACAAGTATTGAGGAGTCAGTGAATGATTTTCTCCTCTAATGTTACTGCCTGGTTCTGCAAAGATGAATTTTTTGTTGATTTTATTCTAAAATATTGATGTACACGTGTTGGTAGATAATAGGGATTATCAGAGGATATGTGATCAATGTTTTTTGTATGTGGCTAGCCCAATCTCATCTGGTTGAGAGTTTTGCTTGTGATAAAGGGAGTTTTACCCTTCGTATAGTCTGTGTAGGCTATGAAAGGGTTAACCTTGGTAGTTTGGTGGCTCTGTAGTCATATGGATTTATTGGTGTGGTCAAATGGGTTGTGTTGCCTGGTGCTTTATTGTTATTGTTGGGTACTTCTCTCTGGTCATGTTCTTCTGTTGCAGTGATTATATACCACATGTCCGATGTGAGTGAAACTTCTAACTCCTCTGGGAGTGTTGATGTTAGTGTGGGCAGCAACCCCCCTGAAGTTCCCAATTCTATTGTTAAGTTCGATGGTACAAATTATTTAGTCCGGTCTCCGTCAGCCCTTCTGTATATCAGTGGGAAAGACTAAGGAAGAGTATATTTTAGAGGATATTATTATTCCAAGTATCGCAGCCCCAAAATACCGCAAGTGGAAGATTGATAATGCTATTGTTAAGTCAGCTTCTTCATTCCATGCAGCCTGAGTTTGTCACTACCTCTTTCTCAAGACAATGAAGCAAATTTGGGTAGTAGCTCAGACTTAGAGCAAGTAATACAGCAAAGGGGTATGAGCTAAAACAGAGTATTTCCCAATAAAGAAAGGAGATCTTCCCTTGGCAGCATATTACTCATCCTTCAAACAGTTGTAAAAAGACATGGATCATTTCCTTAAATTTGGTATTATTGCCTATGTACGACATGTTGACAAGTTCCAGAGTTTTTGAATTATTGGCGGGTCTAAATCTTGAATATGAGCAGTTGAGAGTCACCATCTTTGACAAGGATCCACTTCCCTCTCTCAATGAGGTGTACGCTTATCTCCATTGTGAAGAGAATTGGCATACCATGGTTCAACCTATGTAGCGATGATAGCCTTGGTGTCCTTGTTTTAGAGAGGTGGTAGAGGAGGCAGTGGCCATGGTCGTGGTAGGTTTGGTGGTCTGTCTAATGATCAAGATAGATTGAATGTGAGCATTATGGGCCTAGTCGACACACCAAGGATACATGTTGGGATCTTCATGGTCGTCCCCTAGATTGCCAAGCTTGTACTTTTTCTAGAGGCCGTGGTGGTGGCCAGTTTGGTAGCAGTCGCTCTAGTTGAAATCAAATCTTTGATATCTGCAAAGCTGTAGAAAAGTTGAGAGAAAAAGGAAGAAGGAAAAAAAGAAGAAAGAGAGAAGAGAGGTTTAGGAGAAATCGTCTGAGGTATTGTATCCCATACGTATGTATTATTAGAATATATGCTGATGTTGGATGTATGCTTCCAACCGTACCCTTGTATGAATACAGACATACATATGCCAAATGTATAGTAGGACCATTATATCCTTCCAAACATATGTTTACACTCCCTCTCAAGCTGGTGTGTAGATGGAACACATACCAAGCTTGCCGACAAGTGACTGAAATGTTGAACTGCTTAAACCCTTAGTTAACAGGTCTACAAGTTCATCAGTCTTAACAAAAGGGATACAAATATGTCTGGACATGATCTTCTTTTTGATGAAGTGACGATCTACCTCAATATTCTTAGTGTGATCATGTTGGACAATACATGGGCTATATTGATGGTTGCTTTATTGTCACAATATAAGCTCATTGGATCCTGGACCGGAAAACCCAATTCAGAGAGTTACATCTTGACCTACAATAAATCTTAAATTTCATGAGCCATAAAATGGTACTCAACCTTAGCACTGAACCAAGCTACCACAAACCGATTCTTGCTTCTCCATGCGATTAGGTTGTCACCAACAAAGGACAATATCCAGAAGTGGATCTCCAATCAGAAATAGAACTTGCCTAATCAATATCTGTGTAGGCCTCAACTCGTAACCCAATCTTCTTTGTAAAGATTAATCCTTTCCCAGGACTGCTTTTGAGATAGCATAGGATCCTATACACTCTTTCCATGTAAACTGTAGCAGGGGTATGCATGAATTGGCTCATTACACTCACAACAAAGGCAATGTCTAGGCGTGTCATGGAAAGATAGATAAGACAACCAATCGATCTTTTATATCTACCTGCATCAATTAGACAATCTCCATCCTCTTCTTTGAATTTCTGATTGGGATCCATAGGAGTGTCAAAAGGCTTACGACCCAACATACTAGTTTCAGCAAGTAGATCTAAAGTGTATTTTCTTTGAGATATGAAGTTGCACTTCTTAGAGCGCGCTACTTTAATCCCAAGAAAATACTTAAGTTGCCCTAAATCTTTTATCTCGAACTCCTTAGCTAAATAGCACTTCAACTCTCGCATTTCATCTTCATCATTGTCTGTTACAACAATATCATCTACATAAACTATCAAAGCTATCACTTTGTTGCCCTGTCTTTAACGAATAAGGTGTGGCCAACTTGACATTGGACATATCCATAGGTTACCATGGAGGTACGAAACCTTTCAAATTAGGCCTGAGGAAACTGTTTCAAGCCATAGAGTGCTTTCTTTAACTTGCACACTTTCGCTTTTCCTGAAACAATTTTGAATCTAGGTGATAATTTCATCTAGACTTCTTCTTCAAGGTCCCCATGCAAGAAGACATTCTTTACATCGAATTGGAGCGATGACCAACCTTGATTTTCTGCCAACAAGAGAACACAAACATAGTTCATCTTTGCAATAAGAGCAAATGTCTCCTAGTAGTCAACTCCACAAGTCTGGGTATTTCCTTTTGCAACCAATCTTGCTTTGTACCTTTCCACACTACCAGCTGTTTTCAGCTTAACTATGAATACCCATTTACACCTCATTGGTTCTTTGTTGTTGGGAAGATGCACAATCTCCCAAATGTGATTCTTTCCCAAAGCCCGCATCTCTACTTCCATGGCTTCCTTCCACTAAGATTGAGACAAGGCTTCGAATACACTGTTAGCAGTAGAAACAAAAGACAAAGCAGTAGAAAAGGACCTAGTGGAACTTAGAATATATAGTGGTGTTGGCTGTATGCTTCCAACCATACCCTTTATGAATATAGACATACTTATGACTATAGACATACTTATGACCACATAGATTGTAGAACCATTATACCCTTCCGAATATATGTCTACAACTCTAGTGCTCATTCTGTCACCTCAACACTTTCTTTTGATCCTCCAACCACAGTTTCTACTACTCCCATTGCATTTGATGGGATCTTGCCTCATGAGGAGGTTAAGGCATTTCATCAGTTCATGGCCCAACTAGATCGTCCTCTGTAGCTTCCACCTCTACCTTTGCACATTTAGGTACATCTATGTTTACGCTTTATGCATCTTATGCTCCCTCCAGCTCCTAGATTGTTGATTTTGGAGTATCACATCACATGATGGGTGTGTCATCATTATTTTTTCTTTATCATGTGTGTTCAGGGAGTGATAAGGTCCATATAGTTGATGGATCTTATTCTTCAATTTCTAGTAAATGTGATATTATTGCTAGTCCCTTTATGCATTTATCTTCAGTTTTTCAAATTTTCCCTAAATCCTCCATCTATGTCATCGCTAAATCTTTTAACTGTAGTCTTACACATAGTTGCAGAGAAGCTTGACTTAGGATGCAAAGCTTGCTTCCTGGGAAGCTTGTTGGGGAAGCTAATTTGATTCGGCTTCCCTAATTTTGGGGAAGCATTTTGGGAAGCGTGAGAATCGAATAGGGAAGCGTTATTTGCACACAAAAAAATCCACTAGTTTAAATATTTTATCAATTAATTAACCAAATGCAAACAAATTTAATTATTTTAGCAATTCAATAAAACCCCTAACCAAAACCCCAAATGGTATGCGAACAATATATTGTAAAAATTAGTATAAAACTAAGGCCTATGTGATATTGCTACAATTTGAATGCATTTATGGCTCAAGAACACAATAGAATAATAATGATTCTTAGGTATTTTTGTTCGTAATTAGTTGCATATCTATGTCATGATTCTTTGTTAC
>JAOXJP010231075.1:0-10686 GCA_025762735.1 Platanus orientalis | reverse complement strand
TTAGCTGGAATAGGTTGGTTGAAGCCCACAGGATAAGACCAAATCTATTTTAGTTAATCTGCTCTCATTCACTTCTACGGATAAGACTTGGGTATGATTAGTGGGAGTGTAAGTCCACAGGATACATCATCGGGTGAACAACTTGATTGTTAGAGGTTCTTTGGCAGGTCCCACACCGGTGAGAGAATTCCCAGAGAAAGCTTGTAGCTCCATTTGATCACCAACTCTAGTCAGACTAAATTTGAGAAAGAAGGATTCTAACTCAATTGAATTGTGGTGGAATTTTACCATCCACATAAACTTTCACCAAAGCATCCATAATGCCCATTAAAGCATTCAGCTCTATTTGATCACCAACTCTTGTAAGACATTTATACCCATTAAAGTGGATAAATAATGGGCCTCATTCAGCTCATTGAATTGTGACTTTATAAATAGAGTACAATATCTCACTAAATAAGTACGAGAAAAGAAAAGGAGAAGAAGCTTTGCCAAGATTTCCCTAAATCCATGGCCTCAGTGGGGACATAAACTGGGATTATGACATTAGGGTTCACTACTTCATGCCAATTGGCTCTCTCTCTCTCTCTCTCTATATATATATATATATATATATATCTTATTTATTAATTTTCTTTTCCTTATACATAGCACTATATTATTTGTTCATATCACAAATCCTTATATCCATGGTAATCACAAGTTCGCAATAGAACAGAAAATGTTTGCCTCCATTTACTTATCCAACAGAAAATAAATAAGGACTAGCATTCTTTCACATGTGCAGTGAAAATAATAAAGTATTCCACCATGTCACATTGATGATAGACTCCCTTGGACCAAGTTTTCATTAAATGAGGAAAGTGAGTTGTTCATAATCAACTTCATACTTGGATGATGGGATCTATGCCTCCTTTATGGAGCTTTATCCTTCATTCGTGGGATTTACATCCTAACTACTTCGAAGTTTATCCCTTAGATCATAGAAGTTTAGGATCTGATCCGGCTAACTCCCTTTGACTTGTTCTTTATGAACGGTTTGGAAAGATTTTCAAGATATGTTTCATGAGAAAATCTAATTAGGATAAGGATCCTGACCTTTAAAACAGGTCAGTTATTTTCTTAAGCGGAAGGTGTTGCACTTTGACATGTTCAACGTATTTCTGGGTGTCATTGACGTGTTGGAAATTCAAGAAATTGGTTTTACCTTGCATGGGGTCTGGACCAGTATTCTTTGGTTCAAGTGAGGTTTGAATTGAGGCTAGGTTGGTCTAGCCTAATGTTTCCATGTGTCCGTTTGTAAGTGGCAGGAGTTTTTTCCCACTACAGTTGCCCCTCCCCCCCAGTTTTTCCTTTCTCAAGATTGATGAGGAATGGGGAATGATGCTTGCCAGATTTTATTTTCGTCTTAGCATTCAAGTTGATGGATGTGCACTTATCAGGGGTATTGAGAAAATCTCCTAAAACAATCTGGAGTTAACGTGCAATGTTCATTCTCTACATTTAATTTCGAGTTGGAGGACAGTGTCCTCTTCTGAGTAAATGGGTGATAAAACAACTCTTTCATTTCCTTAACGTAAATGTTATGTTCCTTACCCTAATGATGGAAAGGGCCATTGTTTGGGTTTTCACGAAAGGTTTTTGCTTCTCATATGTCTCTTTGCTTTCCTGGTTTCTTTTGCTATAAATTCTTTATCTTAGTTGAAGATGTCACTCTCTTTCTTTAACTTGAGATTAAATTCTTTGATAATGTATTCCTCTCACTAATCTTCCATGTCCCAAGATTTTGATCCTGGTGGTGGGTCTCCCTAATGGCAGCCTCATATTGAGACTGAAGATCAGGTAATCACTACCAAAGACTCTCCTCTAGAGTGTGAAGAGGTGGCGGTGGTAGAGGGGATGATCCTTCCGTGTGATCATGATCAGCTGGAAGGGATGATAGATGTGGAGGCTATCACTCTTAATCTCTCCGTTAGCATGAGGGTATATGTTCTCTTTTCTTATCTTTGTTTTTTACTTCTTATATGTGCGTGTTGTATCCAAGCCTCCAATGCTGCTACTGAGCTAGGTTGACAGATTTACTTCCACAGTGTTGGGCATGACTCTTTCTGGGGAGAGAACATGGCCCTCTGAAGGTTGTTGAAGGAGAATCAGTATGATACCCATCGGCTGCATTCTCAACTAGACCAATTCCTTGATAGGTTTGCGCAGGTTACTAACGCCTTGTAGAGGGAGTGCGATGAATTGCAATCTAAGATTTCTAGGTTGAGTGAGGAGCAAAGGAGGCTTGAGGAGGGGTAAAGTGGTGCCACTGATGGTCCCCCTGATGCTACTTTGGTTGCCTAAAAGGCTTATTTTTAACCTCTTTTAATCATTTTTTCTTTTTGGATTTTCTTCCTTCCCTCCTTGTTTTTCTTCCTTTCTTCTTTTGCCTTTCTGCATATATGGGATCTTTGTATTTTTTTATGAACGAATAGGAGCTGTGGGTATCACGGGATGGGGCCCCGTGCCCACTTCACATGTGGTCCCCAGAAAGAGGGTTATGCTCTAGATTTGAGCAGAGGGCTAGCTGATTCCAAGCTTTTTGGTAGTTGCCACCAACTCGAGTTTTACCGATGTAGTTGGAGATCAGCCTCCTTTCTTGGGGAAAGGAGGTCTGGGCCTTACGGTTCGGTCTAGACCCTTAGGCCTAGGGGGTTTGACTCTTAGTACTGGTATGGTTTGTCAGGGAGTAGGGTAAGTTATTTTGTTGCGGTTAAGGAAGGTGTTAGGCACACCAACCTCCCACATTTTTAGGGTGGCTTCTCGTAGCATGTATGCCATAAAGTACCATAAGGTTGGGTGCCTGTTAGATTTAAAATTACCGGTTTGTACCACTCCCATGGTGTAATCATTACAGTTACACTCGAGACATGGTCTCAAGCTGCCTACATACCCGATCTTGTGTAGTTTGGGTTCTTAGGGTCTTGTCAGGATCAAACTGCACGAAATTTTAGGGGTTTGTTGTTTGTGCAAACCTCAGTAGTCAAATATGTCTGACTTTGAGAGTGATCCAGGGTAGGGTCATTTTAGTTTACTTATATATTTATATAATACTCCTCACTACTGCGACATGTAATCAAGTTAGTAAAATTAGGGGGTCAAGACTATGTCCTACCAATGTGGATGTCTTTTAAGGACATGATTGGGCTATAGCCAAGTCCTAGGGTCTTTGGGTTGTCAACCACCGTGATATGACCCTAGGATAAGGTGGAGATCATAAAAGGTCTGGAAGGGTTCAAAGGTAGTGATTGGGTCGGGTTGCGTAGTCTGACCGCACTGATGTAGCAGCCACTACACTAGTGTCGTTCTCCAAGTAAAATTCAGGTACTAGATACACTTAGGATTTACAAGTGTATGATTTAACCTTACGAGGCTTGGTTTCATAATTGAAAGAGGTATTTACAGTGGTGGGTCCTCTAGTCCGTGCATATGCATGTATACATACACAAAGACATGTAAAACTTAAAAGGAAACATGATAGTGAAGTATACGATAATATGAAATGAAATAATCTTAAACATAATATGAAAAGATTCATAAACAAGAATTGCATAATGGAACTAAGCTGGAAGTCAAAATGCCTGAAATTGACTTCAATGGCTAAATTTTTATGTCTGACACCTTAATTTCATTTAGGGTGAAATTCAAGCGTTGGTACTTAAATTTCCAACAGTGGGCACAACCTCTGCTCAGAGGTTAGTCAGGTATTTCCAGGAACTTGAGGGTGTGTTTTATGTTATTTGGAGAATGTCTGATTCATCACCCAATCTCTATTTCATATAAAAAGTTGCATTGGGAACCTCATTGTTACCACATCTGAATTTAGGTAATACACCTAAATTTCATGTCTTTTGGAAAAATTCTGGTGTTGGGATAAATGTGGGCCCTTTCCGTGAGATAGGATGAACCAGGGTTGTTTTTGATTTTCGAAGATTGCTTCCTGGGTTGTTAGGACTTGTGGGTCCTCTACTGATTTGGATGAGGAGGTATGTGGAATCCATAGGCTTGATGCCTGAATTTTCACATAAGCCTGGACTTTTATCCCCAAAATCTAAATTTTTCTAGAGGATAAATTCAAGCGTTGAAATAAAACTGGGCCCCACCTATGATTCAAAGTGAGTCTATAGCTCAATGGCTCTTGAAACACATTTCTAGGATTCTAGGGTTTTATAGGCCCTTTGTTTATATTAAAACATAAGTCTATGGGAGTTACATGCTTCACGCCTGAATTTGATTCTCAATGCCTGAATTTGCAAGGCGTTTAAGGGTTTGGAGGGTCCACAATCGGGGTGAACCCCTCTAGGCAGCCCCAGAGACTTCTCTAAGTCTGGTTGAAGTCTTTGTTGGGTCTAGAGGCCTGACACGTGGGCTCTTGAATCCCTCATCTGAATTTAATAATGCCTGAATTAATCCCCCTACGCTTGAGTTTTAAAGATGAAAAATTCAGGCATTTGGTGCTTGACAAAAATCCAAAAACCTCTTTTCTTGGCCATTTGGACATCCAAATGGTGTCATTTGGGCTTAACATATTACAGAGAGGTGGGTTAACTCCCAGGGACCTCTCATAAAAATTCCAAGTCCAAATAATGAGTGGAAGCCCTATTTTCAAATTTTAAAAAGGGTGGGTTCAAAGGAAAAACCAGCAAAGACCTAGTGAGGTCTCCTGGTTGTAAGCTCTATTCTGAGAGCTATACTCACTAGGATGAGCTCAAATTTGAAAAAATAATTTAACACATATATAAGCATACTGTAAAAAAAAATCAAAGACAAGTGATATGTATAGAAAAAGATATTCATCCCACAAGCAAGCTATTGGAAATAATGACAGAAATAAACAAACAAAAAAATAATTCTAAAATAAATCTTGTAAATTATTCTAAAATTGAATAAAATGTGATACAATAATTTATGTAAGCTATTAAATGAGTTAAAATAATGAATAAAAAATAATTAGCTAAAAACTCCAAATACAAAAAAGATTAAAAATTTGGGCACCACATTGACGTCTATCTGTGAAGTGTTGAAACACCACAGAACAACGATCATGTGGGGACCACTTCGGGGCTTAAATGGGATGCAATACTTTTGAAAATTTTCAGGGAGGTAGGTCACTAACAGTCACTATGTCAGTGACCTACCATATAAATTTAAGCCTCTAACTCCCTGTATTGACGGAGTTATGGTCTCTGCACTAGTACTTGTTCAAAAAATGAGTAGGGAGAGACAAACATGTCTCTCCCAGGTCCCACCATTGATGGGGCATAATGGGTCCATGATGGGTTGAGGTACTAACCTTCCCAAGGTTTGGAAGAGTCCTTCCTTCTCCTTCTCTTTTCTCTCTTTCTTTCTTCTTTTTTTTTTCACTTTCTTTTCTTTTCTCTTATTTTTCTGGTAGAAAATAGCTTCACCCCCCTCTTGCATGAAATTAAGTGTATTTATAAGGGTTTAGGAAGTGTGGGGAGAAAGGAAGAAGATCGAACCCTTGGATGCAAGCAAGGGTTGAGATCTTGTAGTGTGGTGAACAAGTAAGGTAATAGATGGTTGAAATTGATTTTTTTTTTAAAGTGTGGGGATCAAGAAAACAAATCCAACCCTTGGATACAACTACGGGTTAAGATTAAATACTATGGTGAGCAAGTAGAGAAATCAAAGGTGGAGATGCATTGGGTTTTCTTCATGTGGATTGAATCCAGGTGACATGAGATGGGTCAATGAGAGGTTTCCATGTGCCAAGTAAAATGTGTGGATGAAAATAAAGTAGTGTGGAGGCTTATCAGACACACACATAGGGGCTAAGGTGGCCTCCCCTCATTGGTCTAGAATTTATTCCATGGGAAAGGTGCCATGTGGCAAAGGGGGTGAGATGAAGGGTTGTGGTGAGGAGGTGATTTTCAAGGGTTAGAATTTGGTTTAGGGGATCAAGGGTGGATGAAGGGTTAGACTTCAAAGAAAAAGATCATGGCTATTCATCAAAAAGTGGGTTTGAGTTGATGCCAAATCAAGGGCCTTAACTCAAAGTCACTTTTAGGATACTTCAGAATGCTTCTCACAAATATCAAGAAGTAATGATTACTTTCCAAATTTTGAACCTCCTTACTATCTGGGTATACTTTATGGGTTTCCAGGCTCATAAAGTCTTCAATTTACTATGCTTTTTGGATCTCTTGGACACTCTGATTCAATGCAACTATCATAATTGAATTCAGGTAAGTGTAGGCAGTGCAAAACTGAGACAAATGAGGCCAAAATGTCTCAAGCACGTATAGTTAGGGAAAAAGGTAAAATTGAATTATGGGGTCTTGATATAAAAGGTAACCCTTGAGTTTCGTGAAACTTAGTTCAAACTGTTCACAAAACTGATACCTAAGTTAGAATCTTCATTTGAAACCGTGATTTTCTTAAAGCCAAAACCTTAGCTGAACTGAAACTAGTTTTTGTTAAGTCCTGGGTGAAAATTTTAGGGTTAATGCTTGCAGCAAATGCTTGGGCATGATTTGGAGAAATTGAGGATATTGGAGTAAAACAGGTTTGTCAATGTCTTGGGTTAAGAGCTGGTTTAGAAAACTTGGCAAAAATTGAGAGATAGCCTCTGACTGCTCTGAATTTGGCTGTCCTGATAATTTCTAGGAACTTACCATAGGTTAACTACAACCAAAATTATCCTTGTATGGTTTAGGGAAGGTTGAAGATTTTTAGGTAGATGGAGATCTCAGATAGTCTGGTTTGGGAGACAGTCTTTTGAAGATATGACAAGAATTGAACCACAACCATTGACTTCTCTGTATTCACACATTAGGAGAACTTTTGATGGTCTATCGAGTGCCTAATACAGACCAGAATATCTTGGTGTTTGCAGGTAATTGAGATATTCAAGGTTTCCTAGATTTGCCAAAGCCTTGTCTTATTAGACATCTTTTTGAAGATGGTTCTTATTAGAGGGTGTAAGATTTGAATTGGTTTCATTCATGTGATGTGAGAAGCTCCAAGGATGCATTGAGGGTCCAAATTTGAGAAAAATGAGATATTTTGAGAATGTGAGGGTAAAATAGTAATTTATTGGCCTATGACTCTTCAATGTGAGAAGGCTTATGAAGGCTGGAGAATTCTGAGGAAAATGAGATTTGATAAGCTAAAATTTGGACCCTCGTAGTCATGTTGGTGCTTTATGGAAAATTAGTGTTTTATTGGGACTATAAAATTGATTGGTTTCTGAGTAGGGTTTGAGATTGAGTTTGACTTTTGCAATCGGAGTGTTCACTGGGGAAGTTTAACCACCTAGAGTCCAAGTCTAGGCTCAATGCCAACGTTCTGGCCTATTTTTCTTAAACCTCGTTAACCTATAGTCTGATTCTATCTTCTGATGTGATGAACTTATCTAGTCCCATTAATTAACCCAAGTCAAAATTTGGGTCCTGACAGGGGCAGATCCCATACTTCACTATATTAATGAATGCAAATGATCCTTGTTTTGATAAATGAATGAAAGCAATTTTCTTTTTCTTTTCAATGGTACCTTTTGTACACTCTTTATCTTCATGATTATACTGTCCACTTGTAATGTCTTCATGGTAAATGAATGATAATTTGTAATGTTTGCTTGAATGCTGTTGAAGTTGTTATCTTGACCCGGTTGTTGCATGGGGCATGTTGTAATACCCTAGATTTTTCTTATGCATTTTAATTATTTTATGTCTTCATAATCAAATGTTAATTCTATGCTTTGTATTTTCAAAATCTAAAAACCACCATAATAATTCTACAATTTTGGGGCAGTACGTAGGATCAAACACGACATTTTGGAAGAAAGATCTCATTGTCAGGAAACTACGACAATCAAACATTCACCTGGAACTCCCTCGGACACCTTTAACATGGAAGCCTAAGAGTCATCTATGCACCTAGCTCAAGAAAATCAATGGGTTGATCAGCTCATTAGTGAAATAAAAAATTGGAAAACAACTCGCTACCCTAAGATAGGTTTTAAGGATTTATGCTTATATCCTAAGGGACACCTTTTAAACGGTCTTAAGGTCCAAAAATTTACAAAGTATGATGGATGAGGATGCTCTAACATGGAGTTATGGATGTATTTCAATTATATGTTCCAATAGGGCAAGGACAAGAAACTCCTCATCCATCTATTTCCGTCAAGCCTAGAGGGCAATGCCCTCAGGTGGTTCATGAACCTATAGGGACAAGCCCCAGACCCGAATAAACTTATCATGAGTCCTTTTAGAGCATTTCAAGTCCAAATTGGACTTCTTTCCCCTTAGGCCATAATTGAAAAGAATGAGATCTATACCCCATGCAAATATTAAGGAATATGCCTTCCATTGGAGACTTGTAGCCTCCACACTCAAAAATCCTTTAAAGGAAGTAGACATGGCATCAACCTTCCTAAAATCCTTGAGTCTCATGTACTAGATAATGCTATTAACTAAATCATGAGATGGATTTTCATCTGTGATAAAAGTTGTATCAATAATCGAACATGCTATGTAGGATGGATTGGTCCAAGAGATCAACCAACCTCTTAAGATTGTGCGAAGGGAGCCATAGCTATTTCCAATTTAATCTATCCCACATGTGACCTAGACGGCTCAATTTCACCATTTTGTTATGACCATTCATGTTCTAATAGTACAAGTCTAATCCCCGTAGCTCAAATCTTTATTGATCCATCTTTCTTGGATCTTGATCTCTCTCAGGTAGATCATTTTTTTTTTGTTTTGAAAATGATATTTGGGTTTTAAAAATTGATTTTTCATTTTTAGATTTCTTGCATCTTGAGTCTTTTGGAAATGAGCTTGGTATATTCTCCTAGACTCTTAGGAACTTTGGGCACGCAAGTCCATTTGCCTCTTGATACATCCAAACCTTATATGGTCATCCAATCCACAATAGTGGCATGTGAATGGAGGTCTTTTAGAAGTTGAGTCATAACTTCTAGAGGTTGAGTCATAGCCTATTAATAGGTTAGGTACTTCCTTTCTTCTTTCATGATGAGTAAGAGTTTTGTTCTTCAAAGAAGAACGTCTTCCACCATACATCATGGCTTGTGGAAAGACATTGGCCTTACTTTTTTATTTTGCAAAGGTATTCTTTGGCCCTTTCGTGTGGGTAGGAGGTTAGGTATTTTTGAGTTAAATCCTAAACTTCTCCTTACTCTTCCTTCTTTGCCCAATGTTTTCATTTTCTTTGAATTTACATTCCTTAGGGCATGGAGACTAAGAGATTTCTTTTCATACTCTTTTAGCTCATTTACTTGAACAAGTAGATTAGTTGATCTTCTTGACACTTCGGAGCATGTGAGGTTAAGACTTTTTTTGTTCTCTTCTAAAGATTTGACTTTTTGTTAAAATTCTAGAGTCTTGTTAGACAAGGTTTCATTGTCCTCAACTAGTTTCCTCTTTTCTACATTACTATTTATTTTTTCTAGTTTGATAAATATTTTTACCTCACTTAGTCTCTTTTGTAGGAGATTTATGTTTTCTTGTAACCTTTGATATTCTTCTCCTAGGTTGAAAGCCAAAGACCTCAATTCTAAGTCTCTTATTCTTTTCTTTAGTTCTTCATTTTCATTTGAGAGATTAGAATTTATTTTAAGTAACTCATCCTTTTCAATTAGACATCTAGATTGATTTTTATCAATGTCATGAAGGTTTAATTCTAAGGAATGAATTTTCCCTTTTAGCTCTATTTCTAACTCTTTTAAATATTCATTTTCTTGAGTTAGGCTTGTGTTTTCCCTTTTTAAGGACTTGATGGTCTTGGTCAACCCTATGTTTCCCTCATAGAGTTTGTTGAAGGCTTCTTGGATGTCCTCTCATCCTCACCATTTTCTTCACCACTTCCGGATTCACTTTCATCATGTGAATCCTTAGGAGTACCAAAGGTTACAAGAACTTTGGACCCAAGTGAGGTGATTTCCTCACTAAGCAACATTTCATCTTTTGATGAAATTGAGACACTCTCATGGAACTTCTCAATAAAATCTCATGCTTCTTTGGCGGTTCTCAACACACCAATTCTATAAAGTTCATCCGAACTAAGGGCTCGGCGGATAACATTAGCGCCTTGAGATTTACACTATAAGCCTCCATTTCGGATCTTCCCCACTCACTTTTGGGAGTGGAGGGTTTAGTGTAGCCTTTCACTATAGAACTCCAAACTCTATAGTCCATGGAATTTAAGAAAATCTCCATATGAGATTTTCAATACCCATAATCACCTCCATTGAAGAAGGGAGGTGTATAAACCGATATACTAAACTCTTCCTTAACCATCTAAAGATTCTCTAGTTGTCTAATTTTCTTGTAGGATTTTTTTTAGGATATAATTCGGGATGTTAAGCTCTATATGAGCAACCTATGCTTTGATACCAATTGAAATTGCTAAGTGTGTAATCCTAGAGGGAGGTGAATAAGATTTAATTATCTTTTTAATTCTTTTTAATGCCTTTTACCCCAATCTTAATTATTTGAGTTAATTAGTGATGTTCAAGTTTAATTTAACTCACTCAATATACTATTAGAAATATGTATCCTGACAAAGCCATTCACATAACATATAAGCATGATTAATTAATTATTTAATTAATAATAATTAATATTCTATCATCACATGAATTTGTTTCTTTATATG
>JAOXJP010231074.1:0-10686 GCA_025762735.1 Platanus orientalis | reverse complement strand
TTAAATTTTAAGAGTTGTTTATTTTTAAAAATCATTGATTTCACTAGGACTTAACCCAATACTTTTGTAAAAAACAAATTTTACCATCTAAGCTATATACTATTGATAATTTTAAAATAATTAGTATATTATATATAATAATTATGTATTATATATATAAAAGTGCGGGCCTCGAGCCGGGCCCAGGCCTGGCCGAGATAAGCCCAAGCCCGGCCCTCAATAAAAGTGCGGGCCTCGGGCCGGGCTCGAGCCGGGCTTTTTTGGGCCAATTTGAGGGCCGAGCCAGGGCCGGGCTCGGGCCGGCCAGGCCCATGCCCACCCCTACTCAATATGTCATTTGAGTAAAGATAGTAAATAAAAAAGAACCCACATATGGGAAATAAAGAGTGCATTTACAAGAAGCCAATCACATTTCATGCTTTTGGACGATCAATTTAAGAAAAATCTGCAAAGCAAGATATGAAGCCCTCACAAGTTACTTAAACTATGCTATTTCCTGATAGTATGCTATACAATGTGGGATTTAGCTCGCATGGGCAATGGAAATAGTTCTACTAGGGGAAAGTGTTAGCAAGACCCTGAAATAAGCAAGTGGCCCTATATCCTACCCTAAAGTTAAATACTAGGGGTCTAAAGCATGATATTGTTACTAGATACCAGCTAACATGGTATCTATAAGGGGAGAAGAATCAAATATCTAGCACTTGATCATGGATGATATCAAGGACAACTCTGATTATGAAATCCTACCAACACTTGTAGAATATGAGGAGGGAGGCTACGCCAAAATTGATAATTTAGTCGAGATTGACCTCGGTACTCCAAGATTCCTAAGTCCCACGTTCATTAGTACTCAACTCTTAGATATTAAAGCCCAAGAATACTATAATTTCGTAAGAGAAAACATGAATGTTTTTACATGTAATTATAAAAGATATGATGGGGCTTAACACAAGTGTTATGGTACATCACTCAGCCATTGACAAAGAGAAGCCGCCCAATAAAGATGAGGTAGACATTTTTCCCCAAATAAAGGCAAAAGTTGAAAAAATCATCACAACAAGGTTCATCCGGGAAGTTAAATACCCCTCATGGATAGCCAACATCATGTCCATTAGAAAGAAAAATGGTCAAATCCCCATCTATATAGATTATAAAGACCTAAACAAGGTTTGTCACAAGGATGATTTCCTACTCCCAATTATAGAATTCTTAATAGATGCCATTATTGGATATGTGGCCTTCTCCTTCATGGATAAATATTTTGGTTATTGCTAAATCAAAATGGCACCTAAAGATGAAGAAGTCACAGCTTTCAAAACTTCAAGGGGAGTCTTTTGCTCCAAAGTCATGCCCTTCATCTTGAAAAAATGTTGGGACAACATACCAATGGGCTTTGACATTCATATTCAGAGACTTCCTCCATGATGAGGACATCCGACCTCATCATAAAAAATAACAAATGGTCAACCATCTATAGGACCTAAACACCTAAGAATATAATCTAAAGATGAATCCTCTCAAGTTTGCCTTTGACATTTTGCCTAACAGATTCCTTGACTTTATTGTCTAACACAAGGGAATTGAAATAAACCCTATCAAGATAAAGGCCACCATGGAAATGAACCCTACAAGGGATAGCAAGGAACTCAAAAGTCACCAAGGCAAGATTGCCTATACTAGGAATTCCATAGCTACCCTCTATGGAAGACACCAATCATTCTCCCAACACTTGAAAAAGGGTGTGCCTTTCAAATGGGATCAAGCATGCTAGAACATCTTTGATGGCATCAAAAGGTATTTGTTGAGCCCAACAATTTTCATGAGCTCTATTGAGAAGCCATTGATCCTTTATATAGCATCCCTGGACTCTTTGCTTGAGGCATTGTTAGCTCAACATAATCGTGAGGGGTAAATGTCTCTCTACTAACTAAGCAGGACTTTAGTAGGAGTAGAAAATAGCCACTCCTAGTTGAGAAAACATGTGTTGGCATAAATTTTAAACCGCATGAGTAACCATACTCTATGTCACACCAAAACACTATCTTAACAAACAGTGATACAATGTGAATTTAAAGGGCATACAGATGACCATAATGATGTTGATGTTAGCTACTAATTGTGACACAATCCCAAGCATATGAGGAAAAACCTTTTCCGACAAGTAAACTCCCCCAAAATAGACATGTGACTGAAAAATCATTCCGCGTAATTTGAAATACATTCCAGTGAATAGAGACACCAAAAACTGGCATATGGTATGTTATTCACATGGACAGAAATCTCAAAAGTTTTCAAAATCTCCTAGTAGCATCATAAAATATTTAACATGTGGAAAAATGCAAAATAAGGCCCACAGCAGATGTCTAAACACAATATGCAATATAACTCATGTGAGTAAAATCAAGTTGTGCAAGTAAAAATGTGAAGAATGATAAAAACAATGACATGTCATTTTGCAAACCGTTGTGAGTCAATAACATACGTCCAATACTCAGAGAGAAGTCCATAAGAAGCAGAATTCAATGCAACACTCCATCTTTTCTCATCAATAGAAATAAACCAATAAAGATCAAGGAAGCAAGATAGAATCTAACTACTTGAGATGTATCTACATTGAATTCCAATAACAACAAGACTCTACAAAATTCTACTATCATTAGATAGAATCAATAATCACCCACTTGCAAGGATTACTCAAGGGAGAAAAGTTAAGGTTGTGGATGTACCACAAGTAGTTGTAGATAAGGATAGACTCATAAACATCAGGAAAAGATGGTGATCTTCAGCAAGAATCCTAAAAGGACTTTGCCACCTCAAAGAATTTTCATATAACAACCATAATTTTATATGTAAAAAGGTCCAATCTCTAGATAGAGAAACTCCAAAAGAACTTTGAAGACTATTGCTCGTGCTCTAAAGTTCTAAGTTATTAAGAACTAACTCCACAGCCACATCAAATCAAGGAAGCCATGGCCTTAGCAAGGTGACATAGAAGCCTTGTATACATGTGATCACTACCTACAAGTCTGATATATAGAGAGTATTTCCTTTCCTTCTCTCTTCTCTTTATTCATTGTAAATGTAGTCATATTACATCAATGAAAAGATATACTCTCTTAGATTCATCTCTCATGTGATTTCATGTCCATTAAGCCTTAATCAAAGGTTTTTACCTTCCCTTACATGGAAGGAGATTTAGTTAACATATTCAAAATTTTGGATTTAGAGAAGTAGATCCCCTATACAAAATAATAACTATTCAATATGTTGAATGGGTAATTTGTAAACACATACTTTATATGTAACAACACAAAACAAAATTTGATGTGTACAACAAGCCTTACACTCATTTTCGTTGTGTAAAAGTTGTGACATTATCTTTTCACCTCTACCATACACTTAATTTTAAGACCAGACCCTATCAAGTATATCATGAGTTGACCAATGGTTCATGGTAGGTTGTAAAGCTACTATTGGAGTTCGACATCCACTACATCCCTCAATGGGTCATAAAATGATAGGCTTTGGCTGATTTCTTTACCACACAACCTATACCAATAGAATCTCCTTTATGTCAAGACCTCCTTAATGAACATGTGATGGAGATAATACTCAAAGACCCATGGGAAATGTATTTTGATTAGGTAAGCAGAATCCCTAACATTAATCACATGGAAGATGTTAGAGAAAAAAAGTCTAGCATCAGTATAGTCTTCTTCTCTCCAAGAAAACATGTCATATTGCATTCATTAAAACTTAGTCAAGGATGCTCCAACAAAGACAATGAATATGAAACCTTTATCACATTATTGGAAATTGCATTAAAAATCCCAATAGGTGATATCACTGTATATGGAGACTTTAAGCTAGTCATTAAATAGCACAATTGAGGATACAATGTTAGAAAACCCAGCCTCATCCCATATTATGATAGGGTGAAAGAACTAATGGAACTCTTCTAGGGGTTTACTCTGAAACATGTCAAAAGGGTGGTGAATGCTCAAGCGGATGTAGTAGCAGGCTTGGAAACAACTCTATGTCATCCCAAAGAGGATTATATAGTCATACACATAAGGGAATGGAGTGTTATATCCACACTTCTCCAAGAAGGTTAATGTAGTCAAATTTGAATAGTATAAGTCACGCAAATAGATTAAATTGATCAGTTACCTGATGATGATGAAGAAGATTGGAGGCAAAAATCCAAAGACACACCCAAATTTACTCTAAAAGATGATAAGCTCTACATCATTTCTATGGACAGAATGTTGTTAAGGTGTTTGGCCTTTGACCAAGTCCCATAAGCAATGGTCAAAGTTCATGCAGGTGTGGGTGGAGCTCACCAAACGGGTCTAAAATTGCAGATGCAACTAAGGAGGTTGGGATAGTATTGGCCTAACATGGTAGCCAAATGCCTTGATTTTTTCAAAAGATTTCATGTTTTCCAATTACACAATGACTTTAAGTATCAACTAGCAAATATATTCCATCCATGCAATAAGTTCTTGGATGTTTGTAGTTTAGGGAATGGACATTATAGGTCCAATCAACCCTCCATCATATGAGGGACAAACACACATATTAGCCACCACTAGTTACTTTTCTAAATGGGCCGAAACTATTTCCTTAAGAGAAATCAAGCAATCAAACATAACTAGGTTCTTCATCTCCAAGCTCCACAAGTATATGAGGGTCATTGGTCTAAGAAGTGAAGTATTGGTGTGGTTTATAAATCCCCAGGACCTTGGTTGGCCCAAGAAGAAACCTAGAAGACTTAATAGGCCCAAAAAGTAATGCTCAAGGTACTAAAGTAGAAGCAAAATGACCAAGGAGAAACTCTACAAAAAGCTGTAGATTTACTAGGTAGTGTGAGCCCTTGCGGGACCCTACGACTGCTCGTAGGTACCTACTGCGACCGGTTGTGTGGTCATGCAAGCCAAAACTTCAAGTTTCTAGAAATTGGCCACGACCGGTCCCCAATTCCTACAACCAATCACAACAGGGGGTTGTGACTGGTCCCTAATTCCTATGATTTATCGTAGTAGGGGATTACAACTGGTCCTAAGTTGAGTGGACTGGTTGTAGTTCAAACAACTATTTTTCAATCATTTTTTCTTACTATCAGGATTCCCCTTTACTTTGTTTTCACCTCTATAAGGCCTATATTGTTCACAATAGGGAGAGTACACCTTCTATGCACTTTGACATGCAATAGTAAGCAATCTACCAAGCTTTCCATACACTGGCCTCAAACCCTTGAACGGTGTTCATGAGAAATATAGGTATACACTTTTAGAGAGAAGGTGAGAGAGACTTAGGTGCATTTGCTTGGAGAATCCATGCACCAAGAATAGTACAAAGGCACTAGAAGCATTCTAGTTGCCATAAAGAGCTTGCTACACTTTTGGGAAACTATCTTTTGAATCTCTCCACAACCAATGTGAACTACATAGTCACAATTGCCTATTAAGAGGCTAAGAACCACACTCTCTTCCCAACCAATGTGAACTACATAGTCACAATTGCCTATTGAGAGGCTAAGCACCACACTTCAAACTTTATTTATCACAACTTGAAGATGTTTGTTGGAGTCATTGAACTTAATGCACTCGTTGGAGTCATTGGATGAGTTGCAACTCCTCCATCGGAGACATTGGAAGAAGTGCTCAAAAGAGTATGGTTAGTAAGTTTAGTTGATTTCCTTGTAATAGTTAGCTAAACTATTAATAAAAATCAACACACCCCACTGCGGGCCGAACCACTATACATCTTGTCTTATGGTTTGCCTATCTTAGTGTGCTTGCTTTACATCTTCCATATTTTAATTGAAGCACCAACATCATTAGCTTGCATATTGACTAACAATTGCACTTCCAAGCACATAGTGAATATATAAATTGCAATTAGTTGTGAATTGAACACTCTTGCATATCTTACTTGAATTTTGCTGTTAAGTGTTCATATTATAAAGAAGTGAAAAATTAATTAAAGGAACTCAATTGAGAAATACTTGAATCAAAATAATTTAAAAACTTTGTAAATCGAATTCACACCCCTCTAGGATAAATCGGTATAGAATTTCAAAGACTTCATACATGACTCCAACACAAGCAACACCATACCCCTAGTTTTTTATACAAAAGCAATCCTCCCCATGCAAATCCAAATTCCTTCACTTTGGATCACAATCCAAGAAAAGTTAACCAAAGAAGAGAGTACCAAAATTAGGCTGACAAAGCTCGACAGACTCTATGAAACCCAGTTAAATGCACCATAGAGCTTGAAATTATACCAAGCTAGCATGGCTCATGCTTATAATAGAAAAGTAAAACTATGGTCATTCATCAATAGATACCTTATACTAATGGCTAAAGCTCTTATCTATGAAAAAAAATGAGAAAAGTTTGAGCCAAAGTGAGAGGTCCATACGTCATAGAGAAGGCCTATTCAAGTGGCTCATATCTACTTGGCAACTATAAGGGAAAACGGATACTACCAATAATGAACATTAAATTTCTAAAGCATTACTATCCTTGAAAGATACAGAGTCTCAATATCATATCAAGATGCAAGGCTAAATGAGCAAGTAAACTATGTAGGCAGCCGGAATACTAAAGCACGGGTACGACCACAACAATAACAATCATTCCTTTTTAAAACTACATTGGCTTGATTCCATTCTTACTTGGGTATGTAGGCAGTCCAAACACAACTTGGACACAGCCACAACAAAATAAAATCCTCGTATCCCCCTTTGAAGCCTTATATGCTTCTTGAAACTACGTATTGGCATGTTCCCATTTAGGGTACGTAGGAAATCCAAGGATCCAACCCCAAATGAAGCCTCATGTAATTAAAATAATAATAATAATAAAACATATATACATGACAGAAGGGCATGGTGAAAACCCTTAGGGCCCTCATGACTAAAACAATCTAGTTATGGTAAGATCAAAATATTCTAGGTCTGATTGAAAATTAAAAATGAGGTTGAGATGCAACAATCATACAAACCCCAGTCTTAGTGAAACCCTACAAGGGCACTAAGGGAAAAATAGATAGAATGTATCAATCCTTTTAATAAACTAAGTAGCTAGGCTTGATCCCACTCCTTACATGGGTACGTAGGCAAAGTATGTTTACTTTGGATGCAACCACATCCATATCCAAATCTAAGTCCCACATTGGGTCTTATATTTCCTTGATCCCACCTTATATGGGTACATAGGAAGTTTATGACAATAAAATAGACACAACTGTAACCATATCACATCTACATCATATCAAGACCATCCCACATTCCACAAACATCCAACATTAAATCTCAAACACTAGCTTCATAAGTTTCCAAGTCTTGTTTGTATTCACATTATCATAAAAAGAGTCAACATACACCATACAATAACATTCCATACAAAGTGAGTTACAATTGTAAAAGGAAATTTTTTATTATATTTTGATGTAAGGAGTACAATAAGCTGTTACAAGATGACTTCACCAAACAAAGTGCAGCAATCTGTTGTACTGATAACATTGTCTTCATGGACTCATCAATTTGACCATCCAAATAAATAAATAAATAAATTGAATACCAAGCACCAAGCAATGAGTAATCAAATCATGACCATAGTGATAAGAAACCTCATGTATTATGTGTGTATGGAGAACTGGATTAGCCGTAAGTTGAGTAGCATGCACATTATCAGAGAGAGTAAGACTAGAAAGGGCTAATAAACCTAATGTCCCAAAGAAGATAAGAAATCCATACCAATCAGTAGATGTCACAGATAAAGCCCTTTACTTAGCCTCAGTATTTGATTGAACAACTATTGATTTTTTGGTAGCCTAGAAAATGGGTCTAATGAAGAAAAACATAATGACCCATTGTTGAGCACCTAAAATCTAGACAACCATCCCAATCTATTGGAAATTATGCTTGACAAAAACATTTATTTACTTGTGAATATTGAATAATTAATTACCTAATGAATGGAGTTTATTCATGTGTGATATTGTGAGGTGTTTATATTCTATGAGATGAAAGAGGCTTCCCCTCGGTAACTTAGTAAGATATTAGGTATATGATGAGATCATATGTAGGGATTGATTATCCAGTTCTAGTGGGCATGAAGTGTTCACGACTATATGAGATTGAGCATCTCACTTGTATGAAAGAAAAAATACAAAAGAAAAAAGAATGAAAAATTCATGGTCTAGTAGATGGGACAAAGGTCTTCTTAAGCTTTTGAATAGGTTTGTATCCAATTGAATTGAATTTATTCCCATCTAATGTTTTAGATATTTATATCAAGAAAAATAATTTACATCATTTGAATCAAGGAAGTTAACCAGAGATTACAATGAACAGTGAGGTGGCACAGAAATCAAGAAAACCCCAAAACCCTAATCTCCTCAGGTTGGATCCAGACCCCAAATCAGTTGCAATATATGGGTCAAAAAATTTCGGCCAGGGCTTTTCCCTCGGATCTACATCTTGGGCTGAGTACAAGACATTAACCCAACACTATTGAACCGATGCATCAAGATCAACTACTATCAGAATGTGAGGGGCATTCAGAACAACCGGTGGAGACACTAAAAGAACCTACAAGTGAAACTGAGGCAGGGGTAGGTGATTGCATAGAAGATTGAGCTTGTGACAAACCCTTAAACAAGGTAGTAAGAGGAGTAATAATTGTACCATGAGACAACTCTAAAGGTATCTAACGAAGAACACTAGTCATGACCGGTGCATAACTGACTATAATAGTGGCAACGTAACATGTAAGGGAGCTCTAGTGTTGTAGAAATGGCTAGAGGACATAGATGGTTGTAACTCTGTGAAAGGGAATAGTTCTAATAGACAAATAACATAATGAGACACACAGATATGGGTAGTGATTGAAATACCCTCACTAGAAAAATCTCAACCTTGTTCTTTGGGAGGCTTTCTTCGACTGTATATTGTAATACTTCTAGCCTATTTTATTGATCCTTCTCAAAGTCTATTCATTGCATAGAAGACTAATTTAGAGTCAGATATAACATGATTAACTATAGTTAAGGAATTTGAGATGTTCTTAAGGCGAACAACACAATCATCAACAAAAGAATTTTTAGATGGTTTACAACTCACCATGAAGAAACTAAAGTTAGACCTAAAATGTAGTTAAATGATTTCTCAATAGTATGATAAAAATCTCTTGACATTGTGAATCCTAAGTGTACAAGTATTTGGTAACAGGATTACTTTGAAGCAATTAAGTAAATGCTGCCCATTTTTTCTCAATTCAAAGTATCTTGGATTTGGGATCTCCTTAAGTTTTTTTCATTCTGGATAGTGCTTGTGTGGTGGAGTGATAGACCTACCAACATACTTGAGTAAATCATTGCATATCTGTATAGGAAAATTTTGACTTCACTAGAGAAGGTCAAAAAGTTAAATAGAAAAATGATTGTTGATGTTTTGGATATGGAATATGGAATGGCGAGTAATAAGATCGAGGAAGAAGCAACCATGCATTACAAGTATGAATGAGAAAAAGACAAAAAGAAAAATAATTGGACGAACACGAAATAGGAGAAGATGAAGGTAAGGAAATTGGATTGATTCCTTTGCAAGAGGACCATATCATCACCAAGAATCAAAGAAGCTTCCATGTAAATCATGGTTCTAATACCTTGAAAAAATGTTGAGAAGAATATTTTTGGTGAAATCAATCAACCCTAATAGTGTTGACAGTGAATTAACCAAATCTCCCAAAAACCTTAAGGTGTTAGGAGATACACAAATTAATATACTTCAACACCCCTTCTTAGGAGGAACACTGTTATCTCCTGGGAACACACTTGGGGAGCTAAACACGAGTCCACACAATGCATATACATGCACACAACACTACATCCAACAAATTACTTTCACCGGGATTTGAACTCGTGACCAAACTTGCTCTAATACCATGTTGACAGTGAATTAACCAACTCTCCCAAAACCTTAAGGTGTTAGGAAATACACAAATTAATATACTTCAACTTATTGTTCTAACAATTTGTACTTATAAGGATCTAAATTGGATGTAGTTATGTATATGCCCTTAGCATAAACCAAGTAATAAACATAAAATCAAGAAAATATTTTGTTATTAACAATATATTGAGTAAATATTATATTAATTATAGACTTAGATTTAGATATATTTTTTAAATAGAGATCTCTAAAGAGGGAACCATGATTTGGAGTCTTCCACACATGTACAATAAATTCTCTCTTCAATTAGAAAGAGAACCAAAGGTTTTAGAAATCTTCATAAAAATAATAAGATAAAAAACCATGAGAAATAAGCATGCATTTAAAATCAAAACATTACCTTTCTATAGAGCCACCTAGGGGATTCTGGAAGTGACCACATCAATATAAACTAAACTATGGCTGGAAGTACTCCTACCACTCCAAGCATCCAACGCCAGGTTCCAGGTAGGGCTGCAAGTTATCCGAAAAATTACCATGTTCCAGTCTGCGTTATATCCAAAATAAGCTTATCCGGTCCATTTATAAAAATATCCGTCATAAACAGTTAGGATAAGGATATATATTGTTCCGTTCCAAATAATATCCGTTTCGTAAAAATATAACAATATAGAGAATATAGAGAATAAATTATTGAATTTAAAACTAATCCAACA
>JAOXJP010231073.1:0-10686 GCA_025762735.1 Platanus orientalis | reverse complement strand
GGTTAGTTCACTCGGGGTGAAGGCAAGGGATGCCGAGGTACTGGAGTGGCACATTGACAGGGACTTAGTGTTGACTCGGGGCGAAGGCAATGAATGCCAAAGTGCCGGAGTAACACATTGATTGGGATGAAGTGTTGGCTCAGGGTGAAGGCAGGGTGCTAAGGTACTAGAACAACACAGGTGACAAATAAAGGCAGTATTGGACAGTGCTTACTCAGGGTGAAGGTAAGGAAGACTGAGGTACTAGGGTGGCACGGTGATTTAAGCATAGCTTATGACAAGCTACAGGAAGACCTTCAATGGATCAAAGGCAAAATGAAAGCAAAGATGGATGCCTTCTCGAGGTGAAGACACTGAACGTCGAGGTACTAGAGAGGCAACATAAGAGTATAGTTGAACTGAATAGTGTTGATGTTCAGGGAGACTGAGGTATGGTGACATGCTTAAGTGGGGGAGCACTTAAGCCAGTGCGCGCGGAGGAGGCAATTAAAGGTACAGGTGTGCCACGACTGAGATCGTTTGTTCAAGGTACTAGTATGGGCAGAGTTCAGATGGGAGCTTTGTTATCTTAGCCAGTTGAGTGTCAGGGTTCATACAGATGAGAGTCAGTATGCCGCACAGGGTGAAGAACATTGTCAAAGCAAAAATTAAGTGAAACCTCATGGACGAAGTGTAGAAAACTAAGGTGACTTGGCACAGGTGGTTGCGAGCATCAGGTGAAGGATGTTGGCCACGCATTGGACTCAACAGACTGAGTTTCAGCATGAGAAGGGTCGGCGTACCCAAGAGCTTTATTGGTGAATGTCAGTGTGGGTTGATGGCTACATTGGCACAGTCTGCAGAGGTAGACATGGTTTGGCTTAGAGCACCGAAGAAGGGGTGTTAGCCACAGAGAAGGGAGCTCGATGGACTAAGCCCCATGACATGGAAATGTCAGAGGACCTATGGATGGAATGTAGGTCAGTGTGGGTTGATTGTATTGTTGACAGATGCAGAGGTGATTGGAAGTCCTCAGAGGAGGCATTGCACAACGGAATGTGCAATGCGGTTTCGAACAACGGACAGGGTTGTTGACCGTGTTGGATGCAGTTTGGTTGGATTTGCAGGGGGTCGTAGTAGGTATGGGACTACACGAAAGCCTATGAGTCAGAATCAATGGCAGTTTGGGGTGGACGAATCATGGTGAAGACGAGTTCACGTTGGATGAGTCCCGATGGAAGGGAGTACCATGCCGCGACAAACTACAGTTGGCTTACGAGCCACACTTGAGAGGTGCATGGGTAAGGGATCTCGGAGGAGAGATCCGTGGCTCGATGGATTGAGTCACAGCTTGGTTCGGGAAAGCTAAGCGTTTGGGCGCGAGATGCGTGAAGCGGTCTGAGGATCGTGCCTTGGGGTAAGACGAAGTTTAGGCTGATATTTAGGACAGAGCGGAGCTTGGGCTAGGTTTGTTCTTTGACTGAGCCGTGTTCAGAGGATGTCTGAAGCCGCAGATGCTAAGATTCAGTGGACTTGGGTGCACAACGGAACGTGTACGTACACGACGGACTGTGTACATTGGTGTGTTTCCGTGCAACGGACTGCGTAAGGCGACACATGTAGTGTTTTAGAGACCAGGGTTGGTCATTGAGTAGGCAGTGTATAGAGGACCCTAGCCGAGTTCAGTTTGGTACTGGACGATGATCAGGAGTGGTCGAGGCAGAGGAGAGGTGTGCAAGCCGAAGTTTAACACTTGGTGTGTGTGGGGTAGACCGTAGTAGGTCGTGAGTAAGCAGTGTATAGAGGATCCTAGCCGAGTTCAGTGTGGTACTGGGCATTGATCAATAGTGGTCGAGGTAGGGGAGAAGTGTGCAAGCCAAAACAAGCACTTGTTGTGGGCGTGTTGACGAAGGCATCAACCAGACAAGTGGGAGAGGATGTCGTGGACATGTCGAGGCATAGGACACAGGTGGCATAGTGTGTGACACAGTTGGCCTAGCATGTTGCATGATGGCATTTTTGTAATAAGGTACAGTATGATTTTCTGTACCCGGTGATGTTCCCTTTTGGCAATCCTAGAAAGGTATAGCATACACCTTGAGGAGGGGTGGGTGCTCTAAGACACCCAGGCCCTGAACATGGGCAGAGGCATGTCAAGGCACGACAAACTGTGTCAAGGCTAAGGACAGACTCCTAGCCCGCATGAGCTTAAACTGCAAGGCATTCCCCAACATGGGTTGGGGGCGGCTCTTAGCATGCATAGAGGTGGTGCCATGAGTTCCCTTGGGGGTTGGGTCCCCTCAAGGGACAGTGCTTGGAAGCCTAGTGGGACGGCATTGCGCATTCACCTGAAGGTGAAGATTAACCCACACGGGTGCTACTAGCATGCGCTATGCGACAGTGGCAGCCGGTGGGGAGCCGAGTGGGCCATCCCGTTGCCTTAGTGTGCTTGGGTGTGCCTTATCCTTGTGCTGGGCAAAATCCTCGCTTGGCCTTGGACAACCACGGTGGTGGCATGGCAAGACTCGGGGGCGAGGTCTTGCGTGGAAAGGCATGGTGCGCGGGTAAGGTGTCATAGCCTTCAGTGGGCATATAGGCGGAGCGTGGAGGACTTCGGGGTCGTTTGAGGTGCGCTTCAATGACATGACATGGGCGCCAAAGTGGCTGAGTAGTCTGTGCACATGGGACATGTCGATGGGTCAGTTAAAGGACTTAGATGGCTGAAAGGCTGACCTTGGGTGGGTGATGGTTGAGGTCCCGCACGGTTTTGACAAAGAGAAAAATCTGGCATCAGTTCTTTACTGTTCAATTAGTCAGTGAGTCCTGAAGTACTTTAGGGCATTGATAGATCATCTTTTCGGAACAAATTGGGAGTCCATCCTATGGGACAGTGAAACTAGTGCATAGCTTCATTCCTTTGTTTACATAAGCCAGTAAATCTTTTCCTTATACTAATACAACTTCTAATTTACAATTTGATAACAACAATCTTTGTTAGCAATCCCAAAAGGGGGAAAATGCTTGAAGCCACAATAGGCACTTGTGGGTCCAAGAATCCAAAAGCATTCTCATGGCCCTACATGTTAGGACATTAGGTGCAAGCTTAGCACAGTTACATTAAAAAAAAATGGCCCAAAAAGCTCACACCAATAACACAAGTTGGAAGTAGTTGACAACCCAAATGGGGGTTTGGAATTGTGTTCAAAATTCACACGCAACTTTAATTTGTGAAGGATAAATATGAGGTCTTATGTTTGGGCCCAAGAAATAAACTGAGTTCACTTTTGGAATAGTTCAAAAGAAAATTAGGTTTGGAGTTATAGGGTTCAAGAAAATAAGGGTTGTGATACGCAGATGCAATTGGGGTTTGGGGTTAGGTTCTAACTTTCTTTTTTTTCTTTTTTTTCATAGATGAAAATTTTCTAAGAGAAACCTTAAAAAGGAATGGGACAGCACAAGAGGTACACCCCAAACAGGAAGCTAGAGTAACACCATAGCATCCCACTCAAAAATTCAATCGCAAAACTTTACATTATGAAAATCCGGAAGTTGAGACACCCAAGAGAAGAATTTATCTAAAAAAAAAAAAGACACCCAAGAGAAGAGAGTTGACAGAGCTAAATCAGGCAATTTGTGCGGATCAACAGCCACATCCTCAAAAAATACGCCCATTTCACTCTTTCCACATAGTCCGCCAAATAATCATTGGGACAGCATACCAAAACACCCTCCCTTTGGAAGATAGATACAGAATTCTAGCTTGAATTTGAGAAGATTGAAGGGTGCTATTCAGGCAATCAAACAACTCTAATAAAGTAATTTAGGTCTATTGATTAAAGAATCAGATATCCATGAGGCTAGGTCGACTAGTGTTATACTAGTCTAAAATTTGAGGTAATATAGGTAGGTTCAATTCAGGAAAACCATGGGGATGGGTTGCTGGCCATGCAGGTCTGGACAAAAGATTCAATGAATTACACCAAATGATTAAGCTGGTTTGATGGGTTTTTAGAAAAGAATGGGGTCTCAAATAGATAAATTGACTTCGTTAAGGATATGTGTGGAAGGATAACTAGTTAGGACAACAAGGAGAGAGATGTGCGAGTTTGCAATCACATTAGGCTTACACCATGGGGTAAGCATTGATCCCATATCTTTTTTCTTTTTCTTTTTTCTTCTTCTTTTTTTTCCCTTTTTTTTGATAAATAAGGACTTTATTGGGAAAAAAAAAAAGGTGGGATGCATAAGAAATACAAGCCCAACCCCCAAAACAAGAAGAGAGCAGCAACAAAACAAGAAATCCAAAAAAAAAAACCTTACTCAAACACAAAACAATCCCCATCAAGAACCCAAGCTTGATGATTTATTGGAAAGCAGCAAGAGCTGAGACCCAACAGAATACTGTAGCCCACATCATATCAGTTATCACAAATCCCAACACTTGGAGAGCTAGATCTTCAAAAATTCTACAATTCCTCTCCAACCAAAGGACCCACAAGATAGCATATGGAATGCATCTCCAGATCAATCTTCCACTATTACACAAGGCTCTACCCAGCCCAAAGCTCCACATTTGAATCAGCTGATCTACAGACTCCAGCATAACCCAGTTCATGTTAAAGCAATTAAGAATGAATGCCCACAGATTCGAAGCAACAGGCAGTGAATAAAAAGATGGTAGCATGATTCTGCAGTCATGCAACATAAGATGCAGCGGTTTGGTTGGAGCATACCTTTAGAAAATCAACAAATCAGTCGTTAGGACTTTGTTAAGCACAGCTGACAGCCTCATTCGTTGGAGTAACAGTAAACCATTAAAAAAAATGTCACTTTCAATAGCACCCAAGACTTTCAAAGGAATCTGGCAGTGAAAGACCTCCCACTTGGATGCACCAACAGCAGATAGAAAGATCTCACAGAAAAGGACCCATCTTTAGAGGCCCTCCACAATCTTTCATCCACTAACTCACTGCTACCCATCATTGCCTCATCAAACCCACACAGTAGACTAGAGGCTTCCTCCATTTCCCAATCATTAAGCCTTCTTCTCAAGAACAGATTCCATGAAAAAGGCCCAACGACCGATCAAATTGAAAAGGGAGGGAAATGAGTTCTTGAGAAAGGATTCACCACACCTCACACCATGCCTAAATCTCATGTTGTCCCCTTTTATTCACCTTGAAAGCCAACTGACCCAAAAAGCATCATACCCTTTGGAAATTCCTTTCCAAAGGCCAGTCCCAAACAAAATGATGCGGACATCAATGCTCCTCCCTTCAGAGTATACCAGCGGAAGAGGAGAGTCGCACTTATTTCCTTATGGTTGGATTAGATACAACTTATGTGGGGCCCACACGTTCAGCCATGGAGAGACAAGAGTGGATTTATTGGAGACATCACACATCACACGTGCTGATTTTCTTTTATTCTCTTTCATTGAAGACGTCCCAGGCTTTAGGATACATCAGTCAGTTTTGTCTTTGTTTAGTTATGGATAATTTGGGAACTTTCTCTGTTTTTGTGATTAGGGTGTCATATGTAGTTGTAAAAGACTCTTGTTTTAATTTTAATGAACAATTAGTGACAGATACACCTTTTTTCCCTGAGAAAGGATGCTATTTGGATGTGAAACCTTGTGATTCTTTGTTCCTTGGCAAAAAACCTTGAACTCCAAGTAAGATCTAAACTCTCTATACTTCTTTTTCTATGTTTTAATGGTGGTTGAGTGACCTTTGTAGACCGGTACAGAATTTTCCTCTTAAAAAAAAAAGGCCTAACTCAAGGAATCAACACCATATGCTCCCATAAAGCTTTATGATTTAATAGATCAGAATTTATTTGATTCTAACAGCCATCACCTGTTCAACTTCAAATAATTGTGATCAGAATTCTTCTGGTATTTGGATATCATGCAGCCTATTTTTCTGATATTTGGAAATCGAACAGCCCTGACACAAGGTTGTTCTTGGCTTGCGTATTCCTCTACACCTTGACCCATACCCAAACTGTTATCCTACCTAACCTTGTGTAAAGTCCTGATGTAATTTGTCAATTTCATTCCAAGTCTAGGTGATAGGCTATCCATGTTATGTATAATGAGTGAGCCTATGAGTGTCTAGTGTGGAGACCATCACCATGACAAGAAGGAGGTTCAAGTGCTATAAACCAAGGCTATCAAGCAACGAACCGAAGAAGTGCCAATGAGAAGCGCCAAAGAAGAGCCACGTCACCATTTCCGAGCTCAAAAGGTAAATCAAGTATAAATCCAAATGGGTGTTTTGTGGCTACTCTAAGGAGACCCCCTAAAGACCAAGGTTTAATCCTAGGTAGGCCTAAAGACCAATATATGCTCCTAGGTGCAATTGCTCGAAAACCCCCAGGTGAAAAATGAGCCGAGAAGTATGGACATCTCAACTTAAAATGGTCATAACTTTTGATCCCGACGTCCACTCAGAACCCATGAGTACTCAAAATGATCGGTTCAAGAAGATCTTTATGAATATCATATCACATATTGTGACCGGTCATGGGGTTTGTGACCAATCACAGTCGTGACCGATCACAAAGCCCATGATCGGTTATGCTAGAAATCTGACTCTAATGGCTAGTTTTTTTTAACTTTTTTTTACCGTTGGAGGCTAGAAAATGGGGTTTAAGGGATTTGCTAAGGGAAAGAAAGAGGGTTTTGGGGCAAAAACAAAAGCTCTACAAACTCTACACTCTCTCCACTCATTCACTCAAGCTTTCAAGCAATTAGAAGAGAGTTGGTTCTCTCTTTTGTGGCCATGAAGGAGGTTTCCTTTGCAAGAGAAGAGAAGAAGAAGGTCAAGGACGTTGCTCCTTCACTTCAAGCATACAAACTCTCAACCTAAAAGGTTGAGGTAAAGTTTTTGCTTATATTTTGGAGTTTGTTTACATTGTAGGTAGTTTATAGTTAGTTTTTGTTTATATTTTGGAGTTTGTTTACATTGTAGGTAATTTATAGTTAGTTTTTGCTTATTGTATATCTATACCACTACTCTACATGTGAATTCTTGGAAAACCATTCCAAAAGATACAAGCAGTATGAGCCTCACTTATAGTTGTCTATTCTAGAGGTCATACTTAGTTGTATGATTTATTTGCATACTTGTCTTCATTAGATGCACTCACACACTCCCTTAGCATTGAGTAAAGACCATACATATTGGCATATTTGGCTAGTGAGAACCACTCTCTACATTGAGACTTTGCTTCCCTACTTGACCATATTAGCATATTTAGCTATTGAGAACCACATTATACTTAAGACATTGATTCCCTTGTTTAGACCAAACTTACCACATTCAATTATTGAGAATCACTTTGATAGTTATACATTGATCCCTTGTGTCAACAGTCGAAGACGCCGTGTGACGAAATGTAAGTCCTTAGCTCAGAGACAACCAAAGTCATACTTGCTAGAGACACCAAGCACGTAAGTTAAGGGTTGTCCATATACCTTGCACTCTTGAGTCAACGGTTGGAAACACCGTGTGACGAATTGTAAGACCTTGACTTGGAAACAACCAAGGTCGTATTTGTTTGAAACACTAAACACGTAATTTAAGGTTTGTTCATTCCTTGTAATCATTGTGATTGATTAATAAAATTGAGTAGTTGAAAGTAGACGTAGGTCCTAGTGTGGCCGAACCACTATATATCTTGTGTTGTGGTGTGTGATCTTTGTTTGATAATCAATTTGCATTTTCATATTTACAGCATTAACATTTGAACACCAGACACATTAATTAAGTTAAAATTGAGCATCAACACTTAACTCACTAAAGCTAAGATTAGGGTTGAAAGTTCTAAAAGGAATTAAGAAAATTTAATTAAATCCTATTCACCCCCCCCCCTCTAGGATTAACGCACTTGGAATTTCACTCTATTGTTCTGTAGCCTGCATATTCCCAAGCTGCTTGATCCAAACCTAAATTGTAAATCGATACAATCACATCTGAGTATGCTACTGTTTCATTCATTATGAGTAAAATCCGATTATGTGATTACAAACCATAGTTATTGTCGTTTGATTTCTTGTGCTTGATCTTTTATTTTCTGTTATTACCGTTGTTGCTGGACTTTTTTTTTTATGATCTAAGATTCCCATCTTGATCATTAGTTCTGATTTCTTAGATCTAAAGTAGGATATTACATGTGCTGTTGAGAAAATCAGTTTGAGAACTCTACAACAACAACAACAAACAGCCTTATCCCAACTATTTGGGGTCGGCTACACGAATCCTGTTCCACCTTTCCGCTCTATTTAGGGCCATATCAACCAAGTTTTAAGTACTCTATTAGTTTATTCTTATGGGAATACGACTGTATCGAATTATACATAATTATCTTTCTAGAACTTGACGTGGACATGTGAGAAAAGGAATCTAACTTATACACTTTCATTACTTGAGTAAATTATCCTCGATCTCTACATGTGCATATTTCATAATGCATCCTCCATCAAATTTAGTATCAAAGTATGGTTAGTTAAGGATCCATTGCATTGTAGGAGTGCATTCACATATCCTAAAAAAAATAATGACAATAATAATAGTGTATGCCCACACACCATGGTACAAATTACCTCCCGAGATGGAGCCAATACTAAAGGAGTACCAAGATATGTTTTTTGAGGATTTTCTAGATGAGCAGCCTCCTATGCATGACATTCAATATACCATTGGTCTGGTTCTTAGGAGGAGTATATTGCCTAATTTGCCCCATTATCATATGAATCCCACAGAGCATGTGGAGTTGAAGAAGCAAGTAGATGAGCTCCTAAGGAAGGGATTCATCTGGGAGAGTATGAACCCATGTGTCATACATGCACTTTTTACACCTAAGAAAGATCTTGGCATATGTGTGTAGATAGCAATGCAATCAATAAGATCACGGTCAGATATCGGTTTCCTATCCCGAGATTGGATAATAAGCTCGATATGACGGCTAGCGCCACTATTTTTTCCGGGATCGACCTCAAAAGTGGTTATCACCAAATCCATATCCATGCAGAGGACGAATGGAAGACCACCTTCAAGATGAAGGATAGGCTTTATGATTGGCTTGTCATGCCCTTTAGGCTTACAAATGCCCCCAGTACCTTTATAAGGGTGATGACAAAGGTATTGAGGTCATTTATCGGCAAGTTCCTAGTCGTGTATTTCGATGACATCTTGATTTATAGCCACGCCAAGGAACACCTCAGCCATTTGAGGCAAGTGTGTGAGATACTAAGAAAGGAGAAACTACATGCAAACTTGAAGAAGTGCTCTTTCATGTCATCTCAAGTTATCTTTTTAAGGTGTGCGTGTCCACTGAGGGAATGTTCGCGGATCCCAAAAAGATCTAAGTCATCATTAAGTGGCCTGAACCTAAGAATATTCATGAAGTTTAGAGTTTTCATGGTCTTGTCACTATTTATCAACGATTTATCTGTGGATTTAGCATCATTATGGCCCCTATCACTGATTGTATTCGCATAGGGAACTTTCATTAGACTAGTGCAGCATTTAGGGCTTTCAAAGAGATCAAGTCAAGGATGAATGATGTTCCTATCATGCGCCTCCCAAACTTTTCTACAGTCTTTAAGGTTACATGTGACGCATTTGGTATCGGTATAGAAAGAATCTTAGTCAAGAGGGGAACCCAATGACCTATTTTAGTGAGAAATTCAATGACGCCCGAAAGAGATATTCCACTTACGATAAGGAGTTCTATGTGGTGGTTCAAGCATTGAGATATTGGAGACATTATCTATCGTCGCAGGAGTTTGTTCTATTTTCCAATCATGAGGCTTTACGATACCTCAACTCCAAGAAGAAATTAAACCCGAGGAATGCTAAGTGAGTTGGTTTTCTTCAGGAGTATAAATTTGTACGTAAACAAAAAGGTAGGGTTGAGAACAAACATGTGGATGCTTTAAGCCACAAGGTGGCTTTGCTACACTCCATGAGCATCAGGGTGATTGGATTTGAGAAGCTAAGGAGGATTATGCTTTATACCCAGATTTTGGGGAGGTGTATGCTTCTTTAAAGAGAGACCATCTAGGAACTACAATGGATTTTCACTACAGAATGGGTACCTCTTTTTTTCTTTTTCTTTTTTTGAGAGGTAAAATCTGACTTTATTGAAGATAAAGGGAAAAAGATACAAAAAGGAGGGATCACTAGGCAGGTGATACCTACCAAAGAGAACAGCACAAAATAAAGTCGTAGAAATAGAAAAAGCAAGAAAGAAACACAAGCCCCATAAAAACCGCTTACAACTCTAGACACCATATAGAGTACCACACCACCTCCTCAAAATCTGAAGACAACGGTATCCATTCAAAAAGGATTTTGTAAATAAATGTTACCAGAGTCGTTTCTAACCTATATTTATCCTCAAAGATTTTGTTGTTCCTTTCTTTCCATAAAGCCCAACAAATTGCCCCTGGAAGAGCACGCCAAATTTGGAGAGATAATCTATCCAAACCATTGATCATCCACCCCAAAATTAGTTCATGAAACAAACTCAGAAAAATCCAAGGAATTTTTAGATGTTTCAGGAAGAAAGCCCACAACATTTTAGCCATGGGACAATCGATGAGGATATGATGCACAGATTTCTCCTCCCTCATACACAGGATACACCTATTCGCCAAATTCCACCCTCTATTTTGGAGATGATTGAGGGTAAGAATTT
>JAOXJP010231072.1:0-10687 GCA_025762735.1 Platanus orientalis | reverse complement strand
CAGATTGCAAGAACCTCTTACCTAGCTTTGATTCTATTGTTTTCAATCATGTAAGCAGACTCAAAAATAAAGTAGCTAACAAACTAGAGGAGGAAAGTCAAGGGCAAGCAAATGGGAGGAATGTCACTCCACTACATTGGCTTTATGAAGCCCTGACAAAAGACATGAATTCATGTACTCCACCACAATTATAAATAAGAGTATCTTTACCAAAAAAAAAAAAAAAAGAAACCAAATTCAAAAACCCATTGTGTGTTAATCAATGGCCTGCTTATAGAGGTCTGTGTCAACACACAATCATTTTGCACATTGGAGAGTGATAGTCTGTGTCTAGATAGGCATGACATTGATTGACACATGATGTGTTTTTAAATTCGGTCTCTTTTTTGTACACCTAAACAGTTTTTTGAACCCCAAACATAGCATGTGTCAAGTTATACGGCGAGGCTTTTCTACGCTCGGCATAGGCAAACACCTAGGTCAAAGGGTGGCCACATCAACGTCAGAAGTGATTTACACATGCCCCCAAAAAGTGAAAATCACTTTCGGCACTGATATCTCCGCCTGCTTGACCATCGGTGGACATTGGAGCAAGTTAGGGGTCAGCAAATAAAATCCTCACCGATTTCAAGCTGGCAAAATTGAACTTGAGCTTCTAATTGGCTCGTTTAGCTAAGTGAGCCTGTGCCAACATGTAATAGGCTCAGCTCACTAAAAGGTCGGTTTTGGTAAGGGTCTTGTATATGCATACATTGTATAGATATAGGCTGTTGGGTATCTTCGGCCTTTAGAAACAAGTTTTTGGGCCTTAATATTCTGGGCTGACTTGAATATGGTAAGTCGAGCTTAACCTGAGTAGAGCCCACCTTAATCTTAATGAATCGAGATTGAGCTCAGCAACTCAGCCTTTGTGATGAGCCTAAGACGAGCTTGAACTTGATCCTTATGTAATGAGCTTGAGCTGAGTTAGGAAAAACACAGCTTGTTGACACCCATACCCAAGGACAAGCAAATCCGGAAAGAGCAAATGGAAGCTAGAACTCACAACTAAGGGGTTGGACTTGCCATGACCCTGGCTGGATTAAGATCAATTTTGACGTTGTCCTAACATAAAAAGACAACGGTTCTAGAATTGTTTTTGACTAGGGTTGTCAACAAGCTGAGCTGAACTGAGCTAGGCAGAACTCGGTTCAGGCTCACGACATGAATGTAAAGCTCAGGCTCAGCTCATTCTCATGATGGGTACCAAGATCAAGCTTGGCTCAGGCTCCTAAAGGCAGGCTTGGTTCAGCTAAGCTTGCAAAAACTCAAAAGGGAATTTTTTGAAATAGGCTCAACAGCCTAATGACCCATTAGCCCAAGCTATAGATTGTTGAAGCAGGTCCCCAATGGCCCATTAGCCCAAACTATAGTTTATTGAAACAGGCCCAAAAGTCCACTAGTGGTTTAATTGTATTGTTTAAAATAGAATTTAATGTATTGATGCTTACATATGATTATATGTCCTTACGGAGCTAGGCTCAAGCTCATTTAGGAAACGAGCTCAATTCAAAGTTCAGGCTCGGCTCATTGACAGTCCAAATTTTAATGGATGAGCAAGTGTCAGGATAAGGGCAAAAACAGAACCAAAGCCCTTTACTTCACTCCTAGACCCTAGTCGTGGAGTGCTTGCAGGTGGCAAGACGCACCAAAACATCAGAGGCTTTGCGAATGAAAAAGATTCAGTTTGAAGAAGATCCACTAATAGGCGCTAAGGCAGATATAAAGGAATATCCTATTCAGATTGGAAACATTACAAAAGGAATATAGAGCATTTCTAAACACTTTTGAAGTGACCATATACCTGTCATGAGATCCTCAAACATGGTGCTCTCCTCTCCACCCCAAATGGCTGAAGAGGAAAATGGATGTGGATGTTTTAGGTAGTCCCTAGTGCCTCTGTTTTTTTTTTTTTGGAAGTTGCCATGGTTATGATTCAGAAATTGTCCTAAACCATCCATCAGATGGATCATCAATGATACTGGACCAGCGTGGGTGGCTAAAAGATGACCCTCTAAGGAGAGAGGGCAGTGGTCAAATCCCCACCCCTCCCCATTAACATTCATCTGTCATGCAACTTTGGCTGCCTCTCCCTATAGTGTGTGGGTCCCACTCTATAAATTAGTTGTATGCGGGCCTAAGTGGTCCTACTAAAATCACAAGTTTTCAGTGCCCTGGTCTATTTGTTGGATCATCAAGTGCACCCTCACCTCTCTTTTATGTTCATCCTAAGCCTATTTCTCACATCCTCTTCACTGTTTAGATTCATCATTAACTAGATCCAAAGAAAGAAAGTATGAGACGAAGAACAAAAGGAAAATGAAGAGGGAAGGGAAGCCTCCCTCTTGGCCGTGATTAGTTTGAATGGAAATCACTGAAGAATGAAACCGAGTTAAGTAAGCTAGGTAAAGGTAATGTTTGTCACCACTTCTCCCATTTCATGTTCATATTATTTCTATATAAGTTGATTTGGATGGGGCATAGTGATTTATTGGAGGAGAGACTAAGAATTAATACCTCTTTAATAATTTATTTTCAATATTATTTCTATAAAGTTAATATGGATGGAGTTGATAGTGATTATTTAGATGGGAGAGTATCTGCCTAATCGGTAGGGGGAGGAATATAACACATTCGTCCTTACTCAAAATATTTTTATCTCCGCATGCTCATATATATTTTCATGTGCGAGTGAGCATATTTCAAAAGGATCGTATTTTTTTTTTTTTCGGTTAACGAAAAGGATCATGAGATATAAAAATTAGTATTAATATCGTTAAACGAATAGTTGTATTACTTTAGGCCTCTTGAAAGTCATGAATCTTTAGCATTTGGTGTCTATATGAATTTTATAGCCTGTCTACGTTTGGGAAACAAGGAATCTTCAAACCTTTCTCTCCTTCATTTCTAAAATGTAGTTGTTGTGTTAGAATGGCACAATGGAACAAAACACGGATCGGATTCAATTATGCGATGCACTTGAAACAATGTGAGAAAACTATAAATGGGAAGAAACAATCATACAAAACAATATTTAACATGGTTCGAGAAGATTACTTACATTTACAGGCGAAGACGATCAAGAACTTTCACTAAAATAGAGAATAAAGAGATTACAAAATGCGCAACAATGAGTTCTAAAACAAAAGGAAAAACCATGCGAACTCTCCCTGCAGAATACATTCTTACTTCTCTCATAAAGTCTTGACTTGTGCCGCTCTTCTACAGTCGCACTTTTGCAAGTCTTTCACAGCGTCTTCAAAAAACCCATAAACATCTCCTTTTATTGAGACCTTAAAAATCCCTAAACATTAAGTGGCTTAAGAGCCATAAATAAACTAAAAACTAAAATAGTAGGTTTCTTTGGCTCTTGGTGTCGCACACAACTGAAAAGTCATGTGAATTCAAGACACCTTCCAACAAATATCCACCTTGGCTTGAATTCCACCAAACTAAAATTGAACGAAGCTCCTTGATCATCTTCTCCACCAAACCCTGAAGGGTACACAATCAATTCTCTTTCAAATTGGTAGAGTCCAAGCCACCCTTAAACTCAATCACAAAATCCAGCTTTGTCAACATATTTGCTAACTTCTCAGCATTAAATGCATCTGCAATCATGTCTTCAAGTCATTCTCTAACTAGAGGGCTAATGTTCAAATTGGGCACACATCCATGCTGTTGAATTTTTGGAACCTGAATGGGATCTAAAATAACATCTTTACATTCCAACAAAATAAGAGTACCACACTCCAACTAAATTTCCAACTGAACATCTGAATCTCCATCTTCAACCTGCTTTCTTGGACACGGTAAAACATAATTGCCAAAAGTAAACTTTCGTGGTGCTTTCCATGAGCACAACGCTCACAAAACCCAAATTTCTCACCATAGAGCAAACCATCCCACTTGCTCAAATATGTCAAATCACTTACACAAATGTGACCCATACGTCTATGTCACGACTATGTACAGAGTATACCTGAACATGGTGCAAAAGACAAAACTGGTCCACCTTGAATGGTGTTCCCGAGCAGCCAAAACCATTCTTTTGTTGAACCCTAAACCTTGTAGCTACCATCGCAAAATTCCTAAAACAAAGAATCCTTAACCCATAATAGCAACCAATGACAACTAATGGCTAATAACCAAAAAAGGACCTTGCACTCTAAAATGAAGCAATCCCCAACACCAACCTCTAGCAACCTGAAGCTCTTATACCAATTGTTGTGTCAGAACAACATAACGGAACAAAACACGAATTGGATTCAAGTATGCAATGCTCTTGAAACAATGTGAGAAAACTATAAACGACAAAGAATAATCACACAAAACAATACTTAACATAGATCGACAAGATTGCCCACATCTATAGGTGAAGACGATCAAGAACTTTCACTAAAATGGAGATCAATGAGATTACAAAACACAAAACGATGAGTTCAAAAATAAAAGGAAAAACCCTGCAAACTCTCCCTAAAAAGTATGTTCTTGTTTCTCACACAAAGTCTTGACTTATGCCACTCTTCCACAGCCGCACCTCTACAAGTCTTCCATGGCCTCCAAAAAACCCATAAATATCTCCTTTTATAGAGACCTTAAAAGACCCTAAACATTAGGTGGCTCAAGAGCCCCAAATAAACAAAAAACTAAAATAATAGGTTTCTTTAGCTCATGGTGTCGCACACGACTGAAAAGCCGTGTGAATTCAAGACACCTTCCAACAGTAATTAAAAATAAAAAATAAAACATTTCCACTTCTTTTGTGTTCTAGCTAGGCTTAAGTCAAAGGTGTTCAAGATGTTAGTTTTGGCACAAAATTAGAAGTAGTGATTAGAATAACAGCCTATCAACTATTGGATTGAAATTCAAGGGAAACCATCTTAATTCCGTGTCAAGTAAATTTATTTTTGTTGTACGGAAACCTATATTTGGGATTGTGTGTAACAAAATAGGAGAGAGAAAATAATGCAAACAACAATCACACAACAAGAACAAGACGATTTATATGGTTCAGCTTGAAGCTTATGTCCATGAGCGAAAACGATGAGAAATCTTTCACTACGATCCAAACAGGGATTACAATGAACAGTACAACAGCATGGAAATCAAGAAACCCCCAAATATAAACCCCAGAAAACCTAATCTCCGCGGATCGGATTCGGACCCCAAATTGGAAACAAAATACGGGTTAAAAATTTTAACTCATATTTGGGATTTCTTTAGATCGTCATCCGGGTTACAACTTGGGTTGAATACAAGACATTAACCCAACAATTTCTTGCACAACAACTATTACCCTAACCACCTCTATTTGTCCACATTCATGTCTCAAATACAAGCTTTGTGTGTGTGTGTGTGTGTGTGTGTGTGATATGCGAGTTTGTGAGTAAACAAAGATAGATATCAACTATGAAAGGTGTGTGTGTGTGAGAGAGAGAGATATATATAATTAATTTTATTATAAAAAGATAGAAAAAGCAACTGTCGGTAATCGAAAAGAGAAGAATTAAGAAGAAAAAGTACAGAGGGCAAAACAAGCCCATGACTAATCTATATGAAAGATAGAACAATACCAATCTCGAATCAAATTGTGGCAATTGGCAATATCAACCCAAGGTTGACAATAAATTCTATTCTTTTTCTAGATAGGAAAGTACGTTGGTGGTAATTAATAGGTGAAGATGGAGAGAGGATTCTTTACTAACATTAAAGTATCCTTAACACAGTGCATGTGAAAATCACCCACTTAAACTTGATTTTTTTTTCTACGTGTCACACTGTAGAGTTATTTAAGGACAATAGAGGATCCTTTCCGAAGATGGGTGCTATAAACCCAAGTATGTTGTACAAACCCTCACCTACATGCTTGCATCCTCCCGTGTTCTTAACACAGGGTTAGTTAGTAAATGCTTGTCTTTTAATGATATAGGTCGTTTATAAACCTCATTAATCTTTATGATGTATGCATTTGTGAACACATGATATAATGCTTATCCTAACCCACCCTAGGTCTTGGAATCACTAACTCAGCCCCACCCAAACAGTAAATATTTAGCAATCTTGCTCTAATGCCAATTAAAATTCTAAAATGCAACGATATGAAGATCCTAAAAGGGGGGTGAATTGGATCCTTATACTTATTTTAAAATTCTTTAACAATTATTCAACTTTCTATTAATTTACTTAATTTTACCTTAACATGCAATGAAAATCTTTTAATAAGTAAATCGACTTTCTATGAACTTATTATAAACCATGAGGCTCCGTCATGCACTATAGTGTTATTTATAGCAGAGTGGGAGTAGGGCTGATAAGTTCCCTAATGTCGCTTGATTAATCATTTTATATTAACCTTAGAGTCTCTTATTGTGTTTGACTACTTTGCATAAATGAAATAAGCATAAACACGAGGGAAGATAAAATGCAAACAATCTACAACACCAAAATTTATAGTGGTTTGACACTTTGGGTATATGTCTACTTTCCAATCAGCTCCTCTGAGCCTATTTAATTTTTATTAATGGTTTTCATAAATTATTATATAAAAATTAATAAACCTGAAAATTTAACTACAAGTTCCAGAGAATCCACTTCCATGTAAGTATGCTCTTAGTGACTTTGATGGACTAATGTTCACTTGGCTTAGGAAAGTGAGAAGAAAATCCATCTTTGGTGACTCTGGTAAAGGCTGCGAACACAGTGTAAAAGAGAATTTCTTCTTGCATTAGATTACCTCTTGTGTAAGTAGATTTGACTTAAAAAACACATTCTTTTGCTTCCAAAGAATGTAACTAAAAGTTTTGGGAAGATCTCTCAGGACATTGACACAAGTATCTAAAATAACATCCCTTTAAATTAAACATTTTACATTTATTCACTTCTGCATTAAGTGTTTCAATGTTGTCCCCTGCCTCAAGTGTTTTAATGTTGTCCCTTGCTTTAGATGCTAAGTAATTGACAACTTAATTGACTTTATAGTGCACTCAGGAAAAATGATAATCATTGATTTCTAAATGATTCCCCTCAAATATGATTCGTCTAGTTGAATTGTTTTTTTTTATTTTTATAAAAACAAGACCTTTTAGATCCACAGCCTTATTGAAAGCTGACATAATGATTTGTTTGAGAAATCCCATTGAAACTTGTCGCTAATGAATATATAATACATTTCCTTTTAAATCCCTAACTAATATCAAAATGTACCCAAATTTTGGATTTTGAAGTTTAACATAATAAATAGTAAAATTCACTTTCACCCAACCTAACTATCATATGATTTATAAATTAAGAAATGTATTTTTCAAGACTGAAATGTTTTCTTCCGCTATACAATTTAAAATTTTATCACGATGGTGTGTGAGAGTTCTATTAAACAACTTCTTAAAAATAAAAACTCTAAGATATTCTTTACCATCTTGCTTTGATTGTAACGCTTTTACGCTTTATTTACATTTGACATTTGCTCAGTATAAATTTTAAAATAACATGCTTCTTTGTTATGTATTTATAATTTATATAAAAGCATCTTCATGATCTTGGACCATCAAAATAGTCGAAAGGCGACAACTAATCCCCAAATATCTGAATATTTTGATCCTCCCAAATCAATTTAGGAAAATTTTAATTCATAAAATAAAATTGTACCTATTCATTTTTTAGATGCTAAGTAATTGACAATTCCATTGGTTTCATAGTATACTCAAGAAAAATGATAATCATTAATTATTGCCATAAAACCTAATATTTTTCTATAAAAAATATAATATTATTATGTTAAAAAATTATATAATATTGAAAACAAAATCTATAAACCTATTGAAAGTCGACATCACGGTTTGTTTTGGAAATCCCATTGAAACTTACCGTGAAAGAAAATATAATACATTTCCTTTTAAATCCCTAGCTAATATTGAAATGCATGCACCCAAATTTTGAATTTTGATGTTTAAATATTAAATAGCAAAATTCACTTTCACCCACTCTTATAGTGGTGGATTTCATCTTACAACTATTGTATAATTTATGAAATTAGGAATTATATCTTTCGAGAGTGAAATGTTTTCCACCGCTATATAATTGAAAATTTTATCACGATGGTGTATGAGAGTTCTATTAAATAGCCTCTTAAAAGAAAGCTTTAAGATCTTCTTTACCATCTTGCTTTAATTACAATATTTTTACGCTTTATTTATATTTGACATTTGCTCAGTATAAATTTTAAAATAACATTTTTATTTGTTATGCATTTATAATTTATATAAAAACATCTTCATGACTTTGGACATTCAAAATAGGCGAAAGGCGACAACTAATCCCTAAAGATCCAAATATTCTGATCCTCCCAAATCAATATAGGAAAATTTAATTCATAAAATAAAATTGTATCTATTCACTTCTTTACTCTCTCTAATATAAAATAACATCCCTTAAAATCAAACATTTTATATTTATTTATTTACGCCTTAAGTGTTTCAATGTTGTCCTCTATCTCAAATGTTTTAATGTCATCATTTTCTTTAGATGCTAAGTAATTAACATTTCCATTAGTTCCATATTATACACAGGAAAAATGATAATCATTAATTATTGCCATGAAACCTAAAGCGGATTTCCTATAGTTGTTTTATTGTAGTGAAACTAAAGCATCAGGGTGTCGGGTGACACGTGGGTGAAAAAAGTGAAAAGACATTAACAGTGGTTCATTTTTTTCTGGTGGTTTACATTTTTTGCCCACATATCACCCCAAACTCTGGTGCTTTAGTTTCACTATAGTAAAACCGCTATAAAAAATATGTTTTGCAAGAAACCTAATGCTTCCTATAAAAAATACAATATTATTATGTTAAAAAATTATATAATATTGAAAACAAAATCTATAAACCTATTGAAAGTTGACATCATGGTTTGTTTTGAAAATCCCATTAAAACTTGCCGCGTCTTTTAAATCCCTAGCTAATATTGAAATGCACCCAAATTTTGGGTTTTGATGTTTAACATAGTAAATAGCAAAATTCACTTTCAGCCACCCTTATAGTGGTGGATTCAATCTTACAACTATTGTATGATTTATGGAATTAAGAATTATATCTTTCGAGACTGAAATGTTTTCCTCCACTATACAATTGAAAATTTCATCACGATGACGTGTGAAAGTTATATTAAATAGCCTCTTAAAATAAAGCTTTAAGATCTTTCTTACCATCTCTCTTTGATTGCAACGCTTTTATGCTTTATTTATATTTGACATTTTCTCAGTGTAAATTTAATTTAAAATGACTTGCTTCTTCATTATGCATTTATAATTTATATAAAAACATCTCCATTATCCTGGACCTTTAAAATAGGCGAAATGTGACAACTAATCCCAAAATATCTAAATATTCCAATGCTCCTAAATCAATTTAGGAAAAAAATTTAATTCATAAAATAAAATTGCATCTATTCACTTTCTTACAGAACCCTTAACATCTTTAATTTAAAATAACATCCCTTAAAATCAAGCATTTTGTATTTATTTACTTGTGCCTTAGTGTTTTAATGCTATCCCCTGCCTCAAATGTTTTAATACCATCCCTTTCTTTAGATTAACAATTCCATTTGTTTCTTAGTATACCCAGGAAAAATGATAATCATTAATTGTTGTCACAAAACCTAATGCTTTCCTGTAAAAAATATAATATTATTATGTTAAAAAATTATATAATATTGAAAACAAAATCTATAAACCTATTAAAATCGATATCACGGTTTGTTTTGAAAAGCCCATTGAAACTTGCCGTGAAAAAAAAATATAATACATTTACTTTTAAATCCCTAGGTAATATCAAAATGCATCCAAATTTTGAATTTTGATATTTAACATATTAAATAGTAAAATTCACTTTCACTTATCCTTACAGTGGTGGATTCCATCTTACAACTATCGTATGATTTATGAAATTAGGAATTGTATCGTTCAAGACTGAAATGTTTTCCTCTATTATACAATTAAAATTTTTATCACGATGGCTAATGGGAGTTCTATTAAGCAGCTTCTTAAGAAAAAGCTCTAAGATCTTCCTTACCATCTTGCTTTGATTGCAACGCTTTTACGATTTATTTATATTTAACATTTGTTCAGTGTAAAATTTCAAATAACATGCTTGTTTGTTAGGGGTGAGCATGGGCTCAGGCTAGCCCGAACCCGGCTTGGCCGTGCCAGACATTTGGCCAGAAAAAGCACTGTCCGACCCCGACCCCGACCCAAGGCCTGAACTTTTTTAAAGGGCCAGGCTTAGGTTTACCTCACCCGACCTGAGGCCCGAACTTGTCTATGTATAATATATATTTGTATGTATTATATACAACTTATTAAGGGACTGTTTGTCAGCCACCTATGATGTAATCATTTCATTTCAAATTTCTAAGGCATTTATAGCCATAAAGTAGTGGTTCAAAATGAACTTATTCAGATTTATACTTTTTTTAATGAATTCATTCAGATTTATACTTGATAACATATATAATTTCATTTTATAAAAAGGAAACCTAAGATGACTTCATTTCTAATTTTAGTTAGCAATCAGTAGAAATCTGAATGAGTTCATTTTGAACCATTACTTTATGGCTACAAGTACCTTGGAAATTTGAAATGAAATGATTACAT
>JAOXJP010231071.1:0-10687 GCA_025762735.1 Platanus orientalis | reverse complement strand
AGATGTACGCAGCCTTACCCCCATTTCTGGAGAGGCTGTTTCCGTGACTTGAACCCGCGCCACCAGGGACGCTAACAGTAAGTCTTTCCATTGGGCCAAGCCGCCCTTTTAAAAGTTATTTGGGGTTTAAATATTTCATCAAATATCAAACATTTATTTTGAAGAGCTCACTTGGAAGCCCTTCCAACTAAAGTAAACCCTAACAAGAGAATAGGGTATGTTGATCCAATGAGCCCTTTGTGTAAGCAAGGGACAGAAACTACAATTCATAGTATGTGTATTGTTAAGAAGCCTCTGAAATTTGGTTTGTTTCTTCTCTTGCCTTAAAAATAGATAGTACATCATATCTCTTATTTAAAGGTGATTCCAAGTTTGGTTTCATTTAAATAATATACCCAAAATGACCTTAAAAGATTAATTTCTCAAATTGATATATTGTATCAATGGATATGGAAACCTAGAAATAAATTTGTGTTTAAAAATGAATGTATCTATCTCTTTTAGAAACTCCTTTCTTTTTTTGCCAACTGAATGTTTTTAAGAGATTTTGTTATGTAGGTTCACAAAGGATTGTTCGGGCTATAACTCCTTTTCCCCGATTCAAATGATGTTTTTTGGCAGCCTTCTACAAGTAATAGAATCAAATTAAACTTTACTGGGGCATTTTTGCCTTCTATGAGTTGTGGTAGCTCTGGCATCATCTTAAAGGATCCCTACGGTAGTGTTTTGGTTTAGGGTGTTACTAAGTCAAGTTGAGCCGAGCTTTTCCTAGTTCAACTTAGTCTCGTCACACAAAAATTTGGCTGACTCGGCTTGGCTTAGTTCACAATCTTAAGCCCCATTAAGAGCAACTTTTTTCTATGTATAGGGTTAAAAGTGTAAAAAAAAAAAAAAGGGCTCAATTCAAAATGTAGGCCCCCAAAAAGAAGCACATAATTCAAAAATCATCAAATACCCTCCCACCCACAATATATATGTGTGTGTGTGTTAGCTTGTGATCCATGTACTTCATTTTTGTTAAAAAAAAAAAATTGCTACCCATGAATGCTGATTTGAAAGAATGTATTCATTAATTATACAAGTTTATGTTTTTTCTATAAGATTTTTAATCTCATAATACAGGCTTACATAGATCAAAACCTTGGATTTAGTATGAGTGGGTATGTATAGGGCTATGTTATACTTTGTAGTACCATAGCAGTATTTATGTGTTTTGGTGAATTTAAAAGACCGAAGAGTTTTGTAAGAACCGTTTCTCTAAAGAACGTGTCTTTTAGTAAATGACACATCTTCTATTTTTCTCCAACGGTTACATCTCTTCAAAACGAAGAGATGTGTAAAGAGAATGAAGGGGTGTGATAGGTGACCCTTCAAACTCTATTTAAAGAGGTATTGGTCCTTATTCTCATTATGTTTATTGCAACAAGTTATCCAATCATCGGGTTACAGAAGAATAGTAGGAGAAAATATAAGACAAAGACAATTAAAAAGCTTTCGGAAATCCAAGAATGACTGGTATGTTCTAGTTTAGTTTTCTATTGTGAAAAACATGATTATGTTGTTTTAGACATGTAAATGTCTTACATTTTCTTGAAACTGTACTATGTTGTATCATTGCTATCAATTGCCTTTTGGACTCTAACACCCCCTTTATCTTGACCGAAAAGGATCCTCTCCTGCCACCTTATGACCTATTAAGGTCCCATCTAACAGGTGGCACGAGAGGATTAGGGGGAAAAATGAAAATCAATCTTTCAAAAAATGTAATTCACTTTTTCCCTCCAATCGTGTCTTACCACTTGTTAGATAGGACCTTAACAGGTCTTAAACGGCAGGAGAGGATCCGTTTTCCTTGTTGGTATATTAAAAGATGCATTTTGGGATGCAATGAACTTTTTTTCTTGTTTTATGAGGTGGTCATCAAATATTTGGGATAAGGTTGTTTGTCGTTGTTGTTGTATGAGGTGGTCATCACTCATGCTTGAAGGTCCCACTAATATGTTGTTCTTGTCTACCTATTCGGCTCTAGAAAGCTATTGAAAACAATAATTTAAGATATCCGTAAGCCTTGGTTTGAACAATTCATTGGCTTCCTTTCGTACACAAAAGAAAAAGAAGTTACATAGTAACATTTTATCTCATCTCATTACGTAATAATTTTTCATAACATCCATTAACGATAGATTCCATTCACAGATAATAAAACAAATGGTTAATAATAAATATGCAAGTTTGTTGGGGCTTAAATATAACATGAAACCCATTAAAGGTGGGTTGGGATTATCTCTATTGGAATGTACCAAATGAAAAAGTAAAAGGATTTTTTAGAACAAAGTTGATAGTCTGATAATCTTCTAGTGACAACACACAATTCCATTACAATTCTGAAAGACTTTGATAATGACCGATGACATTTGGTGTGGTTTAAGGAGAATATCATTTCCATCAGAAAGCTTGTTTTTGTTTGGGTGTTTACATTGATCTGTTTTCTTTCCATTTTGATTCTCTATATTTGTATTTGTAATGTTAACCATTGTTTTTCTCCATTTTCTTTTTATTGAAGCTTCTTCAACTTTCGTCAATAAGTCAATAAATGCGCTTAAAAGCTTGGCATGATATATATCATATCTTAGAATTAGCGTTGATATCCATTTGAGATTTTGTTGAGTCAATATCTGAGTCAGACCAAATTGATGTCATAGTATAACAAGTAAAAAAGCAAAATAAGACCAAGGTAGACATAACAAAATTCTCGAGAGACGACCCACAGGAATTAAGGAACTACATATAAATCAAGAGTGAGTATAAAGCGCATTGATGCCTTGGCAAAAGGGATAAGATATGAGAGAAATAGTAGCTCACCTTGAGACACTTGATCAGAGTTGATAAACATAATATATATATTTTTACACACACAAAAACAAAATTTTAAATAATATTAGAATACTACATGCTACAACGAATACACAAAATTAGTTAAGAAAACGATTAATCAAGCGAGATCAACCTGTTTATGGAATGATTTGGTGAATATTAAAAAATGTATCTCCCAAATGTTTAAACATATATTGCTATGAATATTATATTTAATATAATTACCAAAATTTATTTTGGCAGCATACATTAAAGAATACGAAAGGTCATTCATTAGCGGGTTTATCTTCTATAAAAGAACTTGCAAACAGAGGAAGGTGGATTAATGTTCATGGTGGCTTTCGATTCATGTGATAAAATCTCTCTACATTGAGTTTCAAAAGCTTTCATTTCTTTAAATGTGCACACCAACTATCATAATGAGTCATTTGTTTGTTAGAAAACCATTGTTGTGAATGGCAAGGGAAGTGTTGGTGCATCTCCCTAAAGGTGAGCGCCGATCCAAGCCATTACACTGTGAGAGCCCGCCATATCCACTTTAAGGGCAGTGGATTTCCATGAGCGCCACCATTACGATTAGTCATCTCTTGCATTTTTACAAATTTGTATCTTATCAAACTCACACATTCCATTGACTTCATACGAAATCTATCAGGTATGTTCATTATGTTTATTTGATTCAATTTAGAGTGCACACACAAATTTCCGCATAGCAGTAGAATCATCACAGCTATGAGATGTATATATACATATATATAGTTGTTACGTTGAACAACATCCTATATGACAAGTTTATACAAATATTGGTGTGTAGTATTGATCCTTGCACTGTGACAAAACAAACATGTTTAAGTTTAACATATACGAATACTTATGTTGAATCTAGCATGGAGGAAGGGAGCCTATGGAGGTAGGTGGTGACTACGAAATTTGGTACTCAAGAGGGGTGAAATCCCATCATTCCTAGGGGTTCCTTAGGGAGAAGTCCATAGAGAGGGATTATGAAGCTTTGACATTTATTTAAGGTTGGTCTTGCCTACGTTGTGGGATATGGGAGAAGAACCTTTTTTTTTTTTGGATGCTGTGTGGTGTGGGGAAATGGCCCTTAAGTTGGAATACCCTGAGATATATTCTATAGCTACCGACCCAAGGCTTTAGTAGCTTCTTATATGCAGCAAAGTGGGGAGGGGACCGTGTGGCTTCAAAAACTAAGACGAGATGCATTTGATTGGGAGCTAAGTTTTATTGTTTAGCTGATGGACAAACTTAAGGAATGCCAAATCAACCCAGGTCAGGCGGATAAACGAATTTGGAGAGCTAGAAAGGAAGGTCAGATTACAGTTAAGAGTTGCTTTCTATACATTGAAAAATTGCAAATTGTTCATGGTCCTTGGAAGGAGATCTGACATAAGGTGCTGCCCATAAATCCAACTCTTTTTAAGGACTACAACTCAAGGGAGACTCTCTAAAATGGACATGTTAGGAAACCACGACTTCTACTTGCCAAGTGTATGCATATTTTGTTACAACAGTGGAGAATCAATTGAGCATATGATGAGATCCATTACCCTTACTATTGGGAAATCTGGTGTGAGATTTCAAATGAGTTTGGACTTTGCTTTATAGCTCCGAAGAATGTGACTACATTGATAGAGACGTGGCACACCAAGGCTCTTAATGAGTTCAGCAAGAGGATTTGGCCCCTTCTTCCAATTGATGTATGTTGGTCCATTTGGATGGCAAGAAATAAAAGGGTGTTTGATGGTCATGTTGAACTTGCCTATCAAGTGCCCAAGAGGGCAAAATAAAGGATTATCTATTGGGCTAGAAGGTATAAGGGTTATGATAGCTTACCGGAAGGTGCTCTTATCAAAAATTGGTTGAGGTCTATTAAAGGGTAGGTCTTGTCTAGAGGGTGCTCTTTTGTGGGGATCCCTCATCCTCGTCTTTGCTCCCTTTTCCTTGCCCCTTTTTCGTTGTTTTATATTCTTGATTTTTTCTTATTCTTTTTTAAATAGTTATTTTTTCTCATAAGAAAAAATCGATAGCCTACAATTATTTAATAAGAAATATTATGTCATTTTAGCCTAATAGACTATTTTGTGGCTGATGTGTCTAAGATTGAACCTTTCAACGGTTCTTTCTTCAATAGATGACAACAAAGGATCTTATTTTTATTGGAGGTGGCGAATATTTCCTACATACTAAATGAGCCTATGGTATAAGAGATTGATCAATTATAGCCATGTCGGTTTGGTATAAGCCATAATTGACCAAGACAAACAAGATTTGTTGTAATGCAATTCTCAACGTGTTGTCTAATGAGTTGTATGATATTTATTACACAATTGAGAATGACATTGAGATTTGGTCTGCATTGGAAAAGAAATACCAAATTGAAGACGGGGGAAACAAAAAACATGTCATCAGGAACTTCTTGCACTTCATAATGTCAGATGAGAAGTTTCTCACATAACAGATTCATGAATTCCAAAATCTTGTGAGGCAATTGCAAGTAGACAAAATGCATCTTCCTGAATGCTTCGTAGTTGGCGTGCTTTTGGAAAAAACGTTCACCTTCATGGAAGGATTATCAAAACAATATGAGGAGGAAAATGAAGAATGTACCATTTCGGGAGCTAATCATATGTATCTGCTCAAAAGAAGGTATCGGGTTGAAAACAAAGAAGATAGAAAATGCCAAAGAATTGTCTTCCCACTCAAATGTTATAGGAAAAAAAGTATAAATCAATAAGAATAACAATAAAAGGAATACCAAAAAGTTCAAGAAGAATTCAACAAGTACAACAAATATTAAAGGAGATTGCTTCGTATATGAAAAGCCAAGCCGTAGAGCAATATTATACAAATATAGAAAAAATAAATAGAAAGGTGCTAAGATACATATCACTAAACCATAAAAAGGAGAAAATAATTGCAATTGTTACAAAAATAAACTATAGAAAACAACAAGGACTGGGGTAGTGGACACTAGTGCCAGTAAACACGTGTGATGTGATAAAAACGCTTTCAAGTAGTAACCTAAGAGAAGGTGTATACGGGGAACTTAAATTCCTCTTATGTCGTAGAAAAGAAACTGTGGAGTTAAAATTGACTATAAAAAATAGCATGGAGCTTGTTGATGCCCTTTTTTTGTCTCTGAAGTGAGAAACAATCTCATTTCTAATTCATTGATAAACAAGGCTAGGCTTGAGTTGACTTTTGAGTGAGATAAATTTGTAATGACAAAGAATGGGGTCTTTGTTCAGAAATGGTATTATATTGGAAATCTTTACGTACTTAACTTTTCAGATATAATAAAAGATAATGGATATTTGTTTGCTTACTTGGTTCTCTTGATATATGGCATGGTAGAATATGACATATGAGAATGAATTATATTAAAATAATGAAAGAATTATAATTAATTTCAAAGTTAATAAATGATGATACATACAAGTGTGAAGTATATGTAGAATCTAAAAATGTTAATAAGAAACCAAAGACAGTAGAAAGACAAACTCAGTTATTAGAACTCATTGACAATGATTTAGGATATCTTAAAAATTTAGAAATAAAAGGACAAAACAGGTTTTACAAACCTTTATAGATGATTATTCTCATTTCACATTGTAAGTACCTAATTTTGGCGTGCCTCCCAGTTTTGGTGTTTTTCTTCGAGTCAGCAGACAGGTAAAACAATCCCCAGGTTTTCTTTATAATCCAACCAATTTCGATCGATCAAATCCGTCCAATGTCCTTTTATCGTCTATTTTATTTATTTTTATTTTATTTTATTTTATGGGGATGTAGAAGAACACATTATAGCTCTCCTTTATTTATTTTATTTATTATCATTATTATTATTATTTATTTTGTTTATTATTATAATTATTTTTTTCTTTGTTTTTCTTTCTTTATTTCCTTTTTCTTTTTCTTTTTTTTATTCTTGGCCAAACCCCCTGCGCATAGGAGGATCCTCGCTTTCTCCCCGATTCAGGTACCTCGCTCTCCCTCTCTCTCCTCCCGTTTCTTTCTCTCTCTTCTTCGCTATCTCTTCCTCTCTCTCTCTCATGATCTTTGCGCAGCCTGATCCCTTCCCTCTCTCCCTCTCATTCGCTCTCCCTCTTCCACACAGATCCTTGTCTTTCTCTATCTTCACGAGCAAGAAGCCCATGGTCCGAGCCCCCCTCTCCCAACAGATCTATGCCAGTCCAGCTCATCGCCATCCTTGCAAACCCCTTCCCTCTCGTCAGACCTAAACCCTCCCCCACACTTTCCTTATTAGTGAAATTCGCTAAACCTAATACCCCGGTGGATTCCTCAGACGACCAAAGCGCGAGACTGGCACCCCTTCCCCCTTCCCTTTTCCTTGATGCTATGAGTCGACCAGTCATAACCTCAACAGGCCCCAGGAGACGATACCCCTCTATTCGGACGACTCTAGCTCACAATCTCTCTCATTCGACCAACCTATATCTGCAACCAGCTGATGTGACCCAACACACCCCCAGTTGCTTGATCAATAAAGAGGCTCCTCGAAGACTACCCCACCTCTTGTGTTGAATGGAGTCACGTGATGAGTTTCCCTCTCTATAAAAAATCTGGAGCCAACAACAAAAGTGGGGGTGATTATAATTTATGTTTTAGCATAATCTCTAGGATTTGATTTTTTTATTTATGGGTGTAAATATGATTAGTGATGGTCTATATGCATATTGTGATTATTTTGCACTGTTCAATGGTATGAATGATCTAATGGGTTGTTTGGGTTCTCTGGCATTGTTTAGTGAAGTGCAAACCAAGAACTATATGTTGTTGGATAGTGCAATCCTATGAGTTTGTCACTTGCCAAACTGATCTGTGCAAATCTGAAGTGTTGGTTTAAGGGTTGTGTAACCCTAGCATACATATACCTAGGACAGTGTAGTCCTAATAAAGTCAAAAGTGATTCATTTCAGAAGTGGTTGATGCTCTTTGTGTGCTGGTTGTGAAATCATTAGTGTAAATTAGATATCATGGAAGTGTTTGTTATAAGTATCACATATGTCTGATGTTAGCGAATCATCTATTCCCAAATGAGCCCTCTATTTTTACTAGTCTTGGTGGATGTGATCTTCAGGGTGCTCATGAAATAATTATGTTATAAGATCTCCTTGGACGTGAGCCTATCACATGGTGGGCCCCTATTCCAAGCATCTAGGTCAAACTCTAAAATCTGGATGATCCCTGAACCCATTCCCCTCCAATGCTTCCCATCCATAGTTGCTCTTTTTATGACTTTTTAACTCTTGGGTTCCCTCTTCTTTTAACCAAAGGCAAGTGGAAGATTCAATATTACTTATCTTATGAATTTGATGAACTCTCTTCTTATTCATTACCAAATTCCAATGTTTAGCAGTTTTTTTGCTGACTCTCTTCTTATAATGAAACTTGGATGCTTTTTTCTGACCAAGAAAAAAATATGTTTATAGCTGCTTTTGTGAACTTTTTTGCCAAGAAGATATTCTTATTTCTCTATATTATTATTAGATAGATGGATGGATAGATTGATATAGAGGTGGAGAGAGAAAGGTTTGAAAAATTTCCCTAGCCATGATTACAGAACAAAACTTCTTTAAGCATGATTATTAGTTAGAAGTCAATCAAAGATTTTAGCTAGACGACATGAGTGGCTCCAGATCTTAATACTTTTTTTTAGTTAATAGATGATTCAGATTCCATATCTTCCCAGTTAGGTCACTATTGCAAGAATCAGTCGCATCAGTGGTAACCCTATTAGGTGTATTAACAGTGATCCACGTCATTCTCTATCCATTGCATACTAGGCATGTATGATATACATGCACTAGCTTAAGGGGGAGTCTTGAGATTGTCTTTCTGTGATTACCATGAGAAATATTGTCATTATGTATATGTAGGATACAACACTTCATATGCATTGTAGATGGGCAAATCTATCATTTGTGTTCTATATATAAAATAAAACATTGGAGAAGAGACAATTTCAAACGTGCTATCTCTCATTTTTCTCCCATTTTTTCCTCTCATAAACCCAACCCTAGGAGAAATGTATTATAAAAGAAATATGTTGATATGTAGATGAGAACACTTAGTTGTTATGACCTTCAAATCTCAGACAACCCACGAATAGGGACAGTATGCTGATTCACTGTAATGTGCCCAGACATCATAGGAGGGAAGCTTCAAACTTGATTTCTTTGGTGAACCAGTAAGCTCAATAATGCTTTACAATGTGTTCTCAATAATCAACCAAAATATATAAGTAGTCCACTCTATTGAAGAAATTTCATAGATGAAAACATAGTCCAACAAGAAAACTGAATAGTATGCTCAGGTGGTTTTGAAAGTTAGAACAGGAAACATTCAAAATATCACTCAAATTTGCACTTCCTTCTTTGGACTTAGGAGCAATGGCAATATAGAAGAGACATTTGGACAACAGCTATGTGTATCTATTATTCGAACCGATAATACCCAAAACAGAACATGTCTATAGGGAGCCCTTATCAACAGCAATATGCACTCACATAGGCTAGATCACCTTCAAACATATAGTCAAATGAACAACAACAACTGGATGATTCTTTTAAGAAATAGTTACCACAAGGACTTAATCAGAATCCACATATCATAAACAAAAGTATCACATCAGATTTTACTATTTAGAACACCTGAGTTGCTTCAACCAGGTTGGTACTCACAACACAACAGTACAAAGTTCAACAAAATCTTGATGGAACACTCCCAAAAAGTGCAATAAGAACTTTGGGTAAAATAACCCAACTGGAACAGGGTCAAAATAGGGTCTCACAGGTTCCACCTTAAGGAAAATAACAAAGTACTAGTTTATGTAGCATACTAACCATAGGTATACATCAAATAACTAAAGTAGTCTCTAATGCAACCAAAATGACAGTCATCTAGGAGCTAGAGTTCTCTACATATCCAAGTGGTTTCACTAGAAAATTGGATCCAACAAATGCTTGTCTAGAACCTCCTAACCAAATAGCAGATCAATTCCAACCCCTCTCTTCATCCAATACCTTCAAAACCTTCAATATCACAAGGATAGTCATGACTAATATATGTGATTTATTCTAGTAATCTACCAACTAAAAGATTATAGTAAACCTGTTATATAAGCATCATGTGAAAGAAACCAATGTAAATGTTTAGTATATGAAATAAACAAATTACAAACTTATTACATTGATACATATGTATGTATGCATATATGTGAACTATGTTTTCTCAGCATGTTTTACACCTAAAGATATTCCCAATACTAGATCCAAGAAATTAACAAACAAACAAATAAATGAGAAACCATATCGACCTCCCACTTTAGAATCACAAAACAATTTATAGGAAAGAGGAAAAATGTTACCTGAGCAAACCATGTGCAATACCTTCTTTGCAAACATGGCAATACTAATGGACTAAGAGCAAAAAGGATCATTAAAAATTTTAACAAGTTCATTTGTCTTTGCTTTGCAAAAGTACAAGAGATTTAAAATTGCATGTCAATATATCGTCCACGTTGTACTTGGAATATATTAAAATCACCCATAAGATTAAGATCTACAAGACAATCTATAATTTAAATAAAAAAAATTCACCTCACCTAACATTCTCTTTAAGCCCTGTTATTTGTTTTATTTGCCTACCAATATGCATTTCATAACTACGAAAATCGGGCTCCGATTATATGCAAACGAATCTCGTGAGAACTGTGCAAATGGCACCAGAGGGGCTGACGCATCAGTACCGAAAAGTGATTTACACTTTT
>JAOXJP010231070.1:0-10687 GCA_025762735.1 Platanus orientalis | reverse complement strand
AAAATAAATATAAATAAATAAATGAGATAAAAGAAAGAAATAAAGAGAAAAAAAATTGATTCAATATTTATGACAATGGTATCCAAGACAAAAAATAATAACAGTAATAACAATAAAAGAATGAAATAAAATCTAAGTAAAAATAAGAATAGATTAGGATAATTGATCATGAAAACTTCAAGAGACTTACTTATCATAAAAATAAAATCAATTCAAAATAAAATAAAATATACATAAATGGAAGAAATAATTAATTAGAAATAACAAAACTAAAAAACAATTCTAAAAAACCGAATGGCATAAAATGGTTAAACATAATAACTTCAACAAAATTATAAAAAAATAAAAATTAAAATTAAGTATAACTAAATAAATAAAATGCAAAATCAAGATTACAAATAAAATGACTAGCTAATAAACATAAAAAATAATAAAAGAATAAAGAAAACTAAGGAAAAAAATAATAAAAAGAAAATTAATGGCCTAGAATGGAAGGTGATGACTTCAAGAAAATACTTATCAAGAAATAAAATACTAATAAATAAATTTAAAAATAAAAGTTAAAATATAATAAATTTATAATCTGTATTACAACAAAATTAATAATTAATAAGCATTAACTAAGATTATAAAAAATCTATACATACAAGTATCTAACATTAATTAATGAATTAAAAAAATTAATCTACAGAACTGAGGCAGTTATACATAAGATTTATGAAAATAAAAAAATTATTTGAAAACACAAAGATAATGTAAAATGAATTAAACATTTCAATACCAATATAAAAAAGATGAAAGAATTATATATAAAAAAGAAAAAGAATAAGAAGAAAAAGAAAAAAAAAATAGGAGGACCATACCTCCGTGATGTCACACTTGTGAATGATTATTCTTTTTTTAGTTGGGCAGTAGGTTCTGACAGGTCCTTAATGCTGGAATTGAATAGATAACGAATGGAGATGATGACATATTTAGGAGAAAGAGAAAAAGAGTTTCTTGGGGATTTTTTTTCCTCCTCTAAGAAAGAAAGTTGGTCTCCTATTTATAGGATTTTAGTGGGCTCTCACCTAAAAAATTGAGAGTGAATGGGGGGAATGTATTGGATCAAAAGATGAATGATTGGAAGATTGGAATGAGGTGGCTAGGTAGTTTTAGGAAGGGTGAGTTGGTCGGCCAAAATTAGTATGATCTTTGTCTAAGTGTCAATGATATGTCAACTAAAATGGAAGAATGAGTGATTAGGAATCCAAAAGTGGAATGAGAGTGTGCTTGACATGTGCATTTTAATATAAAGAAAGGAGAGTGAATAAGGGAGTGTGTTGGACCAAAAGAGGAATGATTGGAGGATTGAAGGTGACTTGGTAGTTTTAGGAAGGGAGAGTTGGTGAGCCAAAATTGATATCATCTTTGCTTAGGTGGCAATGATATGTCAAGTAAAAATAGAAAGATGAGTGATTAAGAATCCAAAAGTAGAATGAGAGTGTGCCTAAGTGTGCTTGACACATATATGGCATGTGGCATGGACCAAAAAGAGTAATGTGATGTGGATTTAGGTGTGCTGGACTCATGCCTAGTATGTGACTTATCAACTTAAGATGTTTGTATATAGGTTTGGACTTAAGCCAAAATATGGGGTGTAAGTGTATAGGTTTTAGGTTAAGCTTAAGGGATGTTTGGACACATGTTTTAGGTTAAGCTAAATGAGTACTTGGTCATAAGGTTTTGGTTAGGCAGGTTATGCTCACACCAAAATGATGGAGGATTAAGGAAGTAGCAACACATGTCAAAGAAAGTAGGATTTTGATTTGATGTATCACAATGCATTGTAATATGGTGTTCCCCTACAGAATCTTGTTGTCTAAATATGAAAATTTTAAAAGATTGTTTATCTTGACTAAATCGATGGCACTAATCATCATGGTTGGGTCTGATTTTTTATTTGAGGCTCTAAAGTACTTGATTGGACGGTCGCAAATTGATACGATGCGATGGAAGGCTTAGGAATGAACTTTGAATGCCATTTTCAGTATCCTAAGGTTTTAAAGCATGCTAAATCCATTTGTGTTGGCTAATTGACCATTTTATTTGAATATTGTTCAGAATTTGAAAGATTCCAAATTGAGGGTCGAGATTCACCAAAAATTGAAACAATGGATTTTGAGGATTGGACACTCTATTTCAAAGATTCAGAATGTTCTGGATGCATTTATGTTGTTAAATTGATCATTTAGGGTGTATTTTATAAAATTTTGAAAGATTTCAAATCACGAACCAAGATTCACCAAAACATGATATGAGGAAATTTGTTGATCAAACACTCTATTTATGAGTTTTGGACCATTCTGGATGCATCCATGACACACGATTAATTGTTTGATGCTTGTACAATGAGATTCTGTGGTCTATCTTTAATGAGGGGTAAAATCATAATTTCCAATGTAGATGTTATTAAACTTGCGACAATCATTAAGAAAACAATGAGATTGAAAAGAAAGATAGAAATATGAGAAAAGGGGGTCCAACAAAGATCATAGAGAAAATCAGGAAATAATGGAGATGGCCTAAAAATGGGAGGTTATCTAATCACCTTGGTTTCCTAAGATGCCTAAGGTTCATTCTAAAGAGTTAGTGCTGCCCATTGAAAGAAACTTTTGGACACTAGGTCAAAATTAGGTATTGATAGATGCCCGTCATTGACATGAGTTGCTTGTTAAGAAGTGACAAAGACTAGAAAGCACTAATTTTGGCTCAGGTTAGAAAATATTGATTAATTCTAAATAAATCATGAGTCATCTTAAATTTTTGAAAAACAATTTTCTGATTGGTATTTATTGCAAAAAGATAACCTACAGAGCCAGATGACTCATGTCTTGGTGGGCTTTCTTTCTACATGGTCTGACATGGGAAGCTCTATAATTTGGAGGAATTTTGAAAACTGACGCCTTAGAACTTATTTTAGAGCAATCTATATTTTCTTTTCTAATTAACGTGTGCATTGTTGCTTTAGCACTATGCTCCTACCGAAAGACATGGAAAGTCTACAGCATGTGGGTCATGGATGCCTTGATAAAACAAAATACAAAAAAAAAACTATCTAAATTTTTAAAATGTATCAAACAAGCAAAAACCTTTGAAAATCTGATAAAAAGAAAAAAAAAATATATAGGTTATTTTTTCAATTTTTGTGTAGATTTAATTCTTGGAAGTATGTAAATGAGTTTATGGCATGAAGCGATAAAATACAATGAAATAGTGATAGGGACTGGTCAAACGACCTCTTTGTTCTAGCATCCCCCACCAGACAGGTAAAGGTGCTCACGAGAAGACATTTTTGACTTTTACATATTTTTTCTTTTTTTTTTTAATCATAATGAATACACTCTTAATTTGATTTGATTTCAATGGTCCCTAAATGAATTAATTGAATACTAACTTTTGTTAACAAGAGATTGAATTTAATGAATTTGATGTTGAGAGTATCGTTGTTGTAAGGCATACCCAGATGCAATGGGATCACCGTTGTCGTAAGGTAAACTTGAAGTTTAACTTTTCTAATCTTGATGAAGTTCGAAGATATTCATTAAGATCATTCCCTATTGCTACTTCCTGCTTCTCAATCGTAAGTGTAGCCAAAGGTTTGACTTTTCTAATCTTGATGAAGTCTAAAGACATTCATCAAGATCCTTTCCTGTTGTTACTTCCTGCTTGTCAATCGTAGGTGTAGCCAAGGGTTTGACTTTTCTAATCTTGATGAAGTCTGAAGACATTATCAATATCCTTCTCTATTATTACTTTCAGCTTGTCAATCCCAGGTGTAGCTAGAGGTTTGACTTTTCTAATCTTGACGAAGTCTGAAGACATTCATCAAGATCCTTCTTTGTTGTTACTTCTTGCTTGTCGATCACAGGTGTAGCCAGAAGTTTGACTTTTCTAATCTAGATGAAGTCCGAAGACATTTATCAATATCCTTCCCTATTGTTACTTCCTGGTTGTTGATCGTAGGTGTAGCCAGAGGTTTGACTTTTATAATCTTGATGAAGTCTAAAAATATTCATCAAGATTAATCCTTATTGTTACTTACTACTTGTCGATCATAGGTGTAACTAGAGGTTTGACTTTTTTAATCTTGACGAAGTCTGAAGACATTCATCAAGATCCTTCCCTGTTATTACTTCATTCTTGTCGATCACAGGTGTAGCCAGTGTTTTGACTTTTCTGATCTTGATGAAGTTTGAAGACATTCATCAAGATCCTTTCCTTTTGTTACTTCCTGCTTGTCGATTGTAGGTATAGCTAGAGTTTGAATTTTCTAATCTTGATGAAGTCCGAAGGCATTCATTAAGATCCTTCCCTATTGTTACTTCCTGCTTGTTGATTGTAGGTGTAACTAGAGGTTTAACTTCTATAATCTTGATGAAGTCCGATGACATTCATCAAGATCCTTCCCCATTGTTACTTCCTGCTTGTCAATTATAGGTGTAGCCAGGGGTTTAACTTTTATAATCTTGATGTAGTCAGAAGACATTCATCAAGATCCTTCCCTATTGCTACTTCCTGCTTGTCGATCGCAGGTGTTGCTAGAGGTTTGACTTTTATAATCTTGATGAAGCCCGAAGACATTCGTCAAGATCCTTCCTTGTTGTTACTTCTTGCTTGTCGATCACAGGTGTAGCCAGAGGTTTGACTTTTCTAATCTTGATGAAGTCTAAAGGCATTCATCAAGATCATTCCCTGTTGTTACTTCCTACTTGTTGATTGTAGGTGTAGTGAGAGGTTTGACTTTTCTAATCTTGATGAAGTCCAAAACCATTAAAAAATATCCTTCCCTATTGTTACTTCCTACTTGTCGATCGTAGGTGTCACTAGAGGTTTGAATTTTATAATCTTGATGAAGTCCAAAGATATTCATCAAGATTCTCCCCTATTGTTACTTCCTGCTTGTCGATCGTAGGTGTAGTTAGGGATTTGACTTTTGTTTTAGTACATGTTTCATTGATTTAGTTTGCTTGGTTTTGACTTGATTTGATTTCTTTTTTTTGTTATTGATTTTTAAACTTTTTTCTTTTATTGGTTATGATTTTGATGTTTTTTTTTTTCCTTGAATTCATCATGGTCTTTCGATATCCTTTAAAATGATGGTTGTCAAAGAAGACTTACTCGGTTTCTGTCAACTTTTGAAGTTTTGGGTTAGTTTTCCCTCTTTATATCAAATTCCCTTTGATGTATAGGACTAGTCCCTTGAGTTCTCAGTTTAGGCTTGAGTTTTTAATATTTGATGATTTTTTTCCCAGTTTGTATTGTACATGATCTTATCCCATGAGTGATCTACCCCCTATACTCATCTTTTGTCTGTTGATTTGATTTCCCTTGACTTTATCCTTGTAAATGCTTGATGTCTTACCCTAGCTGGGTGTGATTCTTCTTTTTGTCTCTTCTTTAGTTTTGATCTAACTCTTAGATCACATCTTGACTCATGGGACTGTCCTTGTACCATTCTCTCTTACTTTTGTTTTCTTTTTGTTCATAGTTCACTAATGCACATTAGGACAAACCCTTTTGATTTGTCCTATTTTTTATTATATTTTTGACATTTTTTTCCTTCTTTCTTGATGTTCTTGTATGTTATCCGACATTCAAATTTAGGATGAGTAGAATTTAATTGACTTTCCTTTTATTTTTTTATTTTTGTATTTTTTGCCCTTGGAACTATGGAGTTCCCAAGTCTAGCATCCAAGTTATTTTTGCCCATGGTGCTAGGGTCCGGTTTTCACCATGCCTGTGGCATTTTATCTTGCCATGTTTGATGTTTTTACTCATAGTGTCCATTCAGATTTTCACCATGCCCTTTCAAACATGCTTCTTTTTTTGTTTTTCCCTTTTTTTTATTCTTTCTTCCTTGTGCCAAGTTTCCATCATCATTAAATATCTTGCTAAAAGAAATTTTGAAGGCTTTTTGACTTAAGGATTTTTCCTTAAGTGATCCCAGATCAGGGAGGACTTAGTTTATGGGACAAAACGTGGCTAAGGACATGGGTACCAATAATGGGGATATAGGCTCAAAATTTATTGAATCATTGTTAGGGTTTGGGTGTTCATCATGACATTCATAAGTTTTTTTTTTTATTCTTTACGAAATATGGGTAATTTCCCCATTTGCAATTTATATCACATACTCGTTTCATTGTTGATATGTACCCAGGATCCCCAAGATGTATAATTTATTGATTTGATTCAACTTGGATTTAGGCTGCCTGCGTACCCTTTGGGGATCAAGTCGAACATAGTTCAAACACTTTTTTTTTTTAGGATCACTTGATTTTTGACATCTTTTCAATTTAAATGAACACCTAAGGAGGGATGGTTTAACAAAGAAAGGCTTTTTTTTCCAAGGCGCAAACTGACTCACTAGTGGTAAAGGTGAAATGGGATTTTTTTGAGAATTTGCTCAACAAAAAAATGGCTTCCCGTCCTGTCTTTAAACATTTAAGGGTTTCTCCTTTAGTCATTATGGTGCCTACTTTGATATTTGGAATAAACTTTGTCTAAAAATCCTCGACACATATTTTTCTCTCTTTTTCTGTCAATTCATTGTCAACCCATCCTAATTATAGCACCCGATATCATCTCTTTCTTCACATCAATGTGGTCATCAATAAGGAGGTGAAGAACTTGTCTTTTGTTAGAAAGTCTTGGAGTAAAGCTTATGCCCCAATGAAAAATTACATCATCAAATTGATAAGTTTTAGGAAGTTTCACTGAATTCTTACCATGGCAGCTTTAAGGTATTTTCTGCTTTGACTTCAATTCCAACAAGACATTTTGAAACCTATGCCTTTTTTCTAAACTTTTAAGATTTCAGAACCCTAGCATCTCCAAATGTTTTTTACTTAAGGGTAGACTTCCCCTTCTTTTCTAGATGAGATAGCCTATTATTCCTTTACTAACAACCATCATTTTATAAAGACTTATTCATGAGACCCCTTCTGAATTCAACTCATTATTATTTCATATAGCTTGAATGTTCATAAATTAAATTGATAAAACAATTTTCTTTTACATGAGATTTAATTAGTGGTTTAACAAAAAATTTCTTGGGATTGAGCACCAAAACCTATCATTGGAGGGTCCATGCTAGACTACAGTCATTTGACCGCACAAACGGAACCCCTTTAGGTTTTAAAATTCATTTAAAACTAATGCGACATGCAATCCAAGCAGAAGATACAATTTGAAAACACTACATGTATTTGAAAATTTATTTTTTTAAAATGCTCCTATGTGTTATGACTAAGACTCGATGTTGAAAACATAACATATACATAAAAACAAATGACATTTTTTAATGTGAAAATCTTCTTTTTTTTTTTGAAAAATAGTTACTTTATTTTAGAAAAATAAGGCATGCATGATAAAACACTATTTATGTACAAAATTGAAAATATAATCATTTTCATATGAAAATTATTATTTTTTAAAAAATGTTACCTTTATTGGAAAATATATCACCAAATGCATACAATGTTAGTTACTTTTGAAATATTTTTAAAATGTGGTCCTCTAAAGGGGTTCTTGGGAACCATAAAAAAATGAGAGAAAATCCAATGCATGACTTTAAAAAATGTGATTTTGAAAACTAGTGATTTTAAAACCTATCTCTACCTTATATATGAAACAAATGGCGATTTTTGGTAAACTTGTTTTTGAAATCATGATGCATGAGATGTTAACATGAATGCAGCTTGTTGAATTATGCTTATTTTTATTCATATTTATTAATTATTTTAAGGATAATCAACATAATATGACACTCAAGGAGATCTTGTATTTGCATAACCTTGGATAAGCAATTCATTAAATCTCTAATCACAATTCATCAAAAAAATATTATTTTATTAAAGGGGTTGTGCTTAGGTTTAATTTTCAAGCTGCTTACGTAGCCAGTAACAAGGGGGACTGGGATCAAGACAATAATAGTTTTTTTATGCTTTCATTGTGTTCCTAGCTCATCTTCTCTAAAGCTGCCTTCCATGAACACAATCTAAGATTAATACTGAGATGGTTTAAGGACGCCGTCAAAGGTACAATTGGAAATGGATGAAGAGGAACTAGATCAGTGAGAGGGATCGCCAAGCCCGCTGCTTAGGGAAGTAGTTGAGCTTGTGTTGTCCCTTGGTAAATATTGATATATGGAAAGGATGATCAAATCATAATATATGTTTTCTTTGATGATCCTATGTTAGACACTTCTGACACTTTAGACTATGATTCGATTTGAGAGATATTTTGAGAATTCTTACTTTCCATGTTTGCAAAATACAAGATCTTTATAAGTACTAGGTCTACTAGGTAAGCTTTGTCTTAATCATGTTGACTGACCTCTCTTATTAACATGATTATTATTAGTATTTGAAGCTTTTTTCTTTTAAAAGAAAAATGAAAAAAAATCCAACAGTGGGATCCATGTCCTTGAAAATGATTAAAACTTGCAAAATAAAAATTAGTAAAACATGTACTTGAAGAAAAATGCATCTAAAGATCCAAGTCCTTAAAATAAATAAATAAAATCATGATAAAAAAACAAATGACATGCTGTGCCCCTAGTAATGGTAGTGACGATTGATGATTTGATTCATGTCTTTAGTCTGTTTATTTCCATTGATGTTGATTACTTTGAAGTTTTTGGTTCAAATTGTCTTGATCGATTCAGGACATTTGTTTGACTGGTTGACTATTCTAGGTTGGCTTAACTTGAGTTGACTCCTGTGGTTTGAATAACTTTGAACTAATTTGTTTATGGTTGACCCATTTTGAGTTAGCTTGACATGGGTTGGATTGTTTTGGTTTTAACTAATCTTGATTTAAGGTTAACTTGATTTGATTAAAATTGATTTGACTCTACATTGATTTAATTAATTTAGTTTGAATTGATTTTGGTTTTTTTATTTAGTTTAAATTGGTTTAGTATGAGTTGATTTGCTTTGGATTGATGTAGTTTGAATGGATTTGGTTCAGGTTCACTTAGTTTAGGTTGGTTTGTCATTTAGTATTTCAGTCTTTTACAAGTGGTCTAAGGCTGAATCAATTTGGTTTGATTGTAGTTGGGCTTGATTTGGGGGTTAATCATTTAGGGTTGAGTTAATTGGATCAGTTTGGTTTGAGTTGGCTCTTTCTAGATTAACCCTATTTATTTAATTCATTTTAGACTAACCTAGTTTGGGGTTGGTTTGGTTTGGTTTGGTTTTAGGGTTGGTATGATTAGAGCTATTTGGTTTAGGTTAACTTTGTTTTGGTTGGTTTTATTTAGGGTAGCTTGGTTTGGGATGATTTGATTTAAGTAAGTCCAACTCAAATTAACAAAGCTAGATTTTCATAAATCAAATGGGACAAATTTATTTTATTTTATTTTTTTGAGCTTAGGTTAACTTAGGTGGAATTCTTTAATTATTGAATTGGATGGATTAGGCTTAGGTTGCATGGTTCAGGGATGACCTTGTTTAGTTGACTTCAGTTTAAATTGGATCAAGTTTTTTTATTGATTTTGAGATATCTTTAAGCCAATGAGTTTAGATTGGTAGAATTAGATTGGTTGATTTTATGTATGCTAGATTTAGGTGCAAGCTAGTTCAATTTATCACCTATGCGAAGGTTTTCTAAGTATGATTTATTTGAGATAATGCATATATACATATGAATTAAAAAAAACACAAGAAATCCTTAAAAAATATATAAAATAGAAAAAAAAAAGACTTGGACCATCTACCATTTACATAAATTCAAACAAATAAGGAGAGGGTTCTCTCTGACCCGGACTTCTAATGATAAGCTAAGTCAGTGTCTTATAACTAGCCTAGTTGATGTCTAATGCATGTGGCTGAGTTTAATGATCTAGGCTTAGGTCTCCCATGCCTTCAAACCTCATCGGGTCATTTTTTGTCCGAGTCGTAGGTTAGTGGCTTGGGTTGGGGATTTCCACTTGGCCCAGGACAAATGCAATCATTCATTCAAGTACCAGCTTTCTTCTCCAAGAATGGGTCTCCGCTTGACTCGAGAACAACTACACTGACTCAAAAGCACTAGCTTTCTTCCCCTCCTAATAAGTACTAGAGTGTTATGGCTAGGACGTGATATGTCATGTTATGAGTGCTCTGTGCATGTTATATTCCTAATTGATCCTAGACTCATTTTAAAGAAAAAAAATCACACAAATTCTCAATCATGTAGCTATCCTATGATTCAAAATTTTCATTTGTTTCTACATTTAATTAAAAAAATATATGTTCTTTCCTATGTGTCATGCTCAGTGTTTTCATACAAAGTTTATTTTCAAATAAGCAATAAATCATATTAAAATTCTTAAAAAAAAATTCAAAATATAAATAATGTAAAATTTAAACTAAACAATAAACTAAACAAGACAAGAAGTCTAAACATGGAAATAAAATCAAATACATGCTTAAAACAAAAACTACACTAAAACATGCAAGCAAATGACTGGTTAGACCCTATCGTTGAACCGGTTCGATTTCGGTTTGAACCAGTCCCCAGTAGAGTCGTCATTTTGTGGGCCTCGATTTTTATACGATCGGTGAGCCTCTTAGAAAAGTGGTCCACTCATCATGGGTCTAACCCACGATTGCAAAGAGTCGTCACCAGTCCTTTTTAAGATGTTACGGGACCTCTATTT
>JAOXJP010231068.1:0-10687 GCA_025762735.1 Platanus orientalis | reverse complement strand
TTCTGGCAGCTTGGCCTCCACCCAGAAGATAGGCCTAAAACAGGGTTTTCCATTCCCAACCATCATTTCCACTGGACCGTTTTACCCTTCGGTCTCAAAACTGCTCCTTCCTTGTTCCAGCAAGCAATGGTTCGCATCTTCACACCCATTCTCCCCCACCTCCTGATATACATTGATGACCTCTTGCTCTTCTCAAGCACCCCTGAAGAACATCATCGTCTTCTCCATCACTTTGCCACCATCATCCATCATCACGGTATCATGCTCTCTCACACAAAAATGGAAATTGGGAAAAGAGAAATTGACTTTGTTGGAACCCACCTCCATAATGGCACTTACACCCTCCAACCTCACATTTCCACTGCTCTCCAGCAGTTCCCGGATCACCTCACCTCACCAAAAATGATCCAGCAGTTTTTGGGCCTAGTCAACTACATGGCCGACTTTATTCCTCGCATTGCCTCGCCCAAATCCATCCTCTCCCCATTGCTTTCCAAGAAGCCTCCCCTCTAGTCGTCCAAGCATTCTCAGGCAGTTCGACTCCTGAAAACTCAATCCAAAGACCTCCCTCCTCTCCACATCCCTGGCGAATCATCCCCTCGGATCCTCCAAACAGATGCAAACAATCACTTCTGGGGAGCTGTTCTCGCCCCATGAATGGTGGCTCCACCCCAACGTAAATCTTCACATCGCAGAGGATTTCAACCCTGTTTAAGAGGGGCTGATATCATCTACGCCACCCCCCTATGGGACACTGTGAGGGAATCAATTCACTTTTTGGAGGTTTTTGATTCCCCTCCTTGAGTGTCCCATCAGGGAGGGTGTCACATATGATTTCACACCATTTAAGAGGCCTACGTGGGTTGTGCCGTTCAACTATACCTACCAGGCTGGTAAGGAATTAAGGATCTCCATTTCTCATCACGTCATTTTCCCACTACACTGTTTGTACTTCTTTAAGAACCAACGGTGCAAATAAATGATTTACAAGTTGTCCGGTAGAATGTTAGGACATGTGTTGATTGCAATCAATTCATTAAACAAAACAGCTTATAGATTTAAGCTTCCCTCCGCCTCCGATTGTACATCTTTTTCAAATCCGACTAATTGTCAGAAAATGTAGACAAAAATTGAGAGAAGAAACAAGAAGTTGTAAATACATATTCTTAAAAACGTACGGTATGACTTTCCTGACTTATACACCTACGTAAAGGTATTCAAAAGTAAAACTTTTCCAAAATGGTTAAAAATATCTAACTAAAAAGTAAGATAAAATATAGATAACGATTGGGTTGTTTGAATGATCGAGTGATCTTTTCCTCTTCAACAACACTGGTATCGATAGAACACCTAGACCACCTCGTTCATGTCCGCTTCCTCCATCTTTGAAAACTTCTAGTTGACCATGGGTGATCATGGCCTGTCTATAGCTATTCATGGCAATTTACAGGTCGTCATGGATTCCTTCCACTTCTCCTTCTCTCCAGCTTCAAAAGGTAATTCTTCATTCTCCAACAATCTCAGAATCATATTCCTTAAGGACCCTCATCGTGAGTTTCACTACTCTTGATTTTTCTCAACCGCTAACCCTTATCCCACGTAAAAAGGGATAACGGTTTGATCTAGTCAAAGTCCACATCTTTTCAATTTAACTTTGATTTGTTGAGTCAGCGAAGCCAACTCAGCCCAAATTTTCTAGTACAAACAATGCCCCCTTTTATTTTAATTAAATTCAAATAAAAGTGACATTGATGGGTACATCTTCTCATGTCGAAAACTCCTCCTTCTCAAGGTTAACCCCCTAATCACCTATTTCGGGATTCTTTCTCTTTTATTTAAGCTTCTCTTCCAATATTTTTCTCTTCCATTAGACCTTCCTCTTCTTCCATTACCTTTAATCATCTTCTCTACGTACTCTTTGGTTTAGGCCATGGCCTCTTCCTCTGCCTTGAATCCACTTTTTACCAAGCCTTCATCTCTGCCTGACTTGGTGGGCCCTGATCTTTGTGAGGACCCCATTTCTATCTTGGACAATGCAAGGACCATCACCATTGGCCCTTCCTTTGATTCCCGTGTTCCTTTGTCTGTTGCCACCATTTATCCCATTTTCCTATAAATCAACTCCTTTTTTAACATAGTTTTGTCGACTAGGGTAACTAGTTGACTAGTCACTCTCCAAATACCTGACCCAGACCTAACGACCTTTAGATCTCCTGTCTTGATCAAGTATAAGGAGTTTTTTGCCAGTTCTAGAAGGATTTGGACATTTCTTAAACCATCCAACTTTCTTGATATCGCATTCCCATAGACCGAATGTTACTTGCTGTAGCGACCTATTACTAGAGCCTAGTATTGAATTTGTTTTTCTTTGGTTGTGCTCTAGTCGGTATTACTATAATAGACGTATGTGCTTTGACATGTCTTTCAGCTAATGGAGATGAAATTAGGGCCCTATTAACCAGGAGTTGAAATTTGATGTTTTCAATGTGGGAAGATTACCATTCTTGAACATAAAAATTAGTAAAGTTCAATGATCAAATCACATATCAAAATTTGTTTTCCCATGATCACCACATGAATCTCTAAGATCTAATCACAAAAGAAGTTTATAATTACCTCAATCATAACTGGACACAAGATGATGATCTGACCCAGTCTCTAAAATATCCACACATGTTTTAAGATTCTCTGTGCTTCTCCCACTTCTAGAAAAGTTACAAGACACTATCTGAATGTGGGTACCTCTATTTATAGAGTATTTGAGAAGCTAAAGTGACCCTAAGGGGTATGGGATTCTTATCCTTAGGCTGTGAGGCCCAGTATCCTTGATTAAATCAAACTACATTAAGGATACTCTATCTTTTATTAATTATAAATTGGCACACTACTAATTGCAATAATTCCTGTTACATATTGAAATTGAACTCCTAAAGATAAAAAATATATAACCATGAGGCCCTTCTTTACAAATATTTTACAAATATGTCATTTTATTTCACAATATTTTTTAATGATCTTCAAGATGATAAAATACTCATTATCTAACCCCTATTAGTCATTAGAACATTATCATTAGAAACTTAATGAATCAATTTGACATTAAAAAACTTTTATTTGATAAAATCATTTTCACAATTAAATATATCTATTATAATATAATTTTGAAAACATTTAACAAACACTTTATTAAGAACCACTAGCCATATTTTTATGTCCAATTAAATCACATATTTCCTAAATTGAATATTCTTCGACTTAAGGGCAGTGGATTCCTTGTTGGGTATTTTCATCCTCTCAAGAATCATGTAGGCTATCCAAACTACTCATGATATAGTCTCCGATTAGGCATCATTGGTTGGTAGCTCAAAATAACTAACATGATAACTGAGAGAAACAGAAACCCCTCAAGTCTAAGGACAAGTCTGTAAATATAAATAATACTTATCTTAACAATGATGTTTTATCAAGTGTGTTAATAATAGATTCCTTTAATGTATTTATATAATGCACTCACATGCAAACTTAGAGTCTCACTCCAGTGACTGAGATTACATCACTCCATCATATGGTAACTCTACATGTAGTAGCCCTATAAGTGATATGTCCAACATCACCTATAGTTGTAAACTTTTATGTCTACATGAATTGGATTATCTATCCCTCCACACATTCTAATGTGTCTAATATCTTACTATGTTACCTAAGGGCCACCTATCTCATTTCATGAGATCAAATAATTACACATATAAATAAATAAATACAGGTAATATGTAGCAGCCTTATAAGTGATTTTTCCAGCATCACCCATAGTTGTAAACTTTCATGTCTATAAGAACTAGATTATTAGATCTCTCCACACATTCCAATATATCTGATATCCTACTATGTTACCTAAGGAGAACTATCTCATCTCATGAAATCAAATAAGTACACATATAAAGAAACAAATACAGGTGATGATAGTTTAAATAAATAATTAATTAGTCATGCTTATATTTTATGTGAATGGCTTTGTTAGGATACATATTTCTAACAATCTCTCACTTGCCCTCAAAACCAATCACTAACTTATAGGATACCCATATGGTGAATGTGTGCATCCTATGCCTTTTGTAGTACCTTAGTCATAGGTAGACAAGACTATCTGAGGAAGTTATCATAATGATGAAACTAATTTCACCTCATTGAGTTATAAGTGAGTAATCTAAGGTAATTACTGTAATGACCTCAAAATTCAAATTCTTATTTGGGTGTGAAATCGGATCCATTAGAAATTGGCTATAAATTTAAGCCTTTTACCTGAACTTGTGATTTTCATAGAATACTTAACCTTAAACCAAAAACAACATAAGCATCGATTCATAAACTATCACATCTAACCATAATCTTAAAGATGCATCAGAAATAAACCAAAACATATAAATAAACTACCATGTCATTAATCTCCCATCGTTATATCACAGATATAATACTACAAGTTTCAAGTCAAACTTTAATCTTAATACAAACTATATTAGAGTCTAATATAGGGTACAATTCTAAATTGGACTGAAATAATTAAAATGAAAAACACCAGTTGTATGCCTCCTCTCCGACCTCAAGGTACTCCAAAAAGGCGCACATGCATTAAATCTCTCTTATAATAAAAATGGTATGGATGGGTGAGATCCACAGCTCGTAAGTAGGTACACAAAACCTATTATAGGAATTGGACGGGTAAAACACGAATCGTTTAGTATGAAAATACTAATTACGTTTTCATATAAAATACATACCATTATTTAGCGTGTATGCATATGCTAGTATACATGTATCATCTATTAAACATCACAAGATCTAGACATTCATCATCATGGTCTATCATGTATAAACTAGGCATGGCAATACACATAGTCAAATGGTATTCTTCTAATGTCAACAAATAAAAATTTACATGATTATACTTACACATGACATTCTTCTAATATCTACATATGGCAATATACATGATTTTACATACTCATGACATTTTTCTCATATCTATCATTGGCAATATACATAACAATATGTATTTACAATCACATGGTAAACATTCCGTAGTCCATCCCTAGTTAAGATATCTAGTGTACATCTCAATGAGTATTTCTATTCATTTCTCATACATAGACTATACTTTCATAATATAAATATGAATATATAAATCATTTTAAACTAAGCATGCATCATTCTTAAGCAATAAACAAGCATAACAATGCATTTGTATAATGAGACATATGAACTTCTACTTCTATATTCAACAAGCCTACAATTACCTTAGTACTTATCATTCACAATCTTACTTATTACTCATCATAGATTACTTATCATTCATCATGTCTTCGCATATCACTTATTAGCTTTCATTATCCTTGTCACAATATTTACTTATCAATTTTCATTTGTTGTTTAACACTTATCATTTATCTCTTTTAGCATTGAGTCGTATCCCAATGGAAGAACCATCATACATCTTTATTGTTCTTACATAGTTTAGGAACTTATATGCCACATGTCAAGTGTTTCACAATAATGTCTTACCACATAACATATCTAAGTATAAATAAATCATGAAAGGTTTTCAACAAGCACATCACATAATCTACATAAGAGTCTCCAACATGAAATATCATATAACCGTATAAGGTCTCCTACACATCATATCACATAACCCATATAAGGGTCTCCAACATAACGTATCATATAAACAATATAAAGATTCCGACAAAGTAAATCACATAAATCATATAAGGTTATCAACCTAACATAACACATATAAACTATAAACAGGTCTTCGACACAACACATCACATACCCCATGTAAGAGTCTCTAACACAACACATCACATAGCCATGTAAGGGTCTCCGACACAACACATCACATAACTTATGTAAGGGTCTCTGTCATGACATATAATATAAACCATATAAGGTCTCCGACCTAGCATAATGTATATAAACTATAAAAGGGTCTCTGACACAACACATCACATAACCTATGTAAGGGCCTCCGACACAACACATCGCATAACCCATGTAAGGTCTCTAACTCATCACATCATATAACCCATGTACGGGTTTTCATGTCCAAGATGGAAAACTTACATAGGGGTCTTCATGCCCAATAAGGGAAACCCACATAGGGGTCTTCACGCCCAAGAAGGGTAACCCACATAGGGATCTTCGCACCCAAGAAGGATAACCCATATAGGGGTCTCTACGCCCAAAAGGAGCAACCCGCATAGGAGTTTCTGCCATAACATATCATATAGCATATATTGGATCACTACGGTCATCTTCAACTATTAATGTGATCCGGTGATTGGGTACCTGAAACCATAAAAGTTAACTCACAAAGGAGTCTTCGGGATCATAAGACCAATGGGCACGACAACCATCTTCACCTATTAATGTGACTCAATAATTGGGTACCTGAAGCCATAATGTTAACCCACAAAGGGGTCTACGGGGTCATAAGACGAATGGGCACGACACTCATCTTCACCTATTAATGTGACCCGGTGATTGGGTACTTGAAGCCATAAGGCTAACCCACAAAGGGGTCTACTGGCCCATGAAAAGATTTTTGAGTTCACAAGGGACAACCCACAAAGGGGTCTACAGGGCTACATATAGACAACCCATAAAAGGGTCTCCGGGGTCATAAAGACCATACACATATATAAAGGTCATAAGGATCAACCCACTTAGGGGTATATCATTCCAAATCCCTATTTCCCTGTCTTAATACTTTTCTTTTTTTACATAACTTATAAATTTACTTTACTCTTGAAGCTTATATGCTTCTCTTTCTCCCTTGAACATTTTTTATTTCTCATAAACTCTTCTTTTTCTCTTATTATGGTTTCATCAATTTTTTGTCTTATGAACTTTTTCTTATTTCTTAACATTGCTTCATATTCTCATTAGTGGGACCTTTAGGGTCACTTAAACTTACTCATGCTCATTTAAATACTTGGTATCATTTTCTTACATTTTTTTACACCTTCTTACACTTACCTTACACTTACATATTTTTTTTACTTACTTACATATTTCTTTCACTTACTTTATACTTTCATTACACTTTTATTCACCTTGACACATTGTATTATATCCCTAGTTAAAGGACCTTGATAAAAAGTTGCACATTGTATTTATCCATAATGGCAGGACTTTGACCATAACTTGACTTTATATCTTGTCATTTAGATCTTGACCTTTACACCATGACACTCTTCTTACTTATGTTCTTTTATGCTTCTTGATTCTTTATCCATTTCACTCCTCATTGATTCATAACCAACTTTATCATATCACTACATGAACATTCTTTGATCATAATACAAGAACATATATTATTCACATGTTACATTCATTAACTTAGTAATAAAGAAGAAATCTATCATTATATGCATTCATTAGTATCATCAAAATGCATCCAAGAATCTTGTAAATAGTAAGGGAAACATTAAGAGGCATTTTATCAAACATGTAGAGTGCAAGAATTAATGGACTAACATGGGAAGTTAATAAGGCATCGCAAATTAACATAATTCAACATATTTTTGATGAAGGTTATCATGGAAGACATTAGGCTCAGGTAAGGAATCCAAAGACATCTAACATATTAAGAAAATACATATACATATGATGTAAAACCATTTTTTCTTACAAATTAGATTAGGGATTTCTAAGATCTTAATATAATATGGCAAGATCTCATCATAATTTACCACAAGAATTAGGGTTCATATGGTTCTAACAAAGGGTTTCACAAATATATGATAAGACATTCATAGAATTAAGACTTCACCATTACAAAGTTTCTAAGCACCTAAAACAAACAAAAATAAAGCAAGTTTTGTATAACTACTTACCCAAGCTTATGTCTCTACTTTTTACGAAGATCTTGAAAAAGAACCTCCTTGCCCTTTCCTCTATTCTCTGTAAAATGATGTAGAACTAATGTAAATTAGATTAAAGATGAAGATCTAGGAAGAAAATGAGTTAACCTTAAAGATTTGTAGAGTTGAGAGTGAAACTTACCCAATTTAGGGAAGAACTCTCACACTTAGCTCCCAAATCCTTTACTCTTCTCTATCTCTTTTTCTTTTGGTATAAATGAGGTCATTAGAGTTTCTTTATCTTATTTATAGGGTTTTGGGTCGAGTTGGGGGAATCCCACACTCCTCAAGATGAAGAAAAATCACTTTTTTCCTAAAAAAATCACATTCTAGGCATTTTTCTAAGACCCAAGAGGTCTTGGATCAATATTGGATAGATCCAAATAAGTCTAGATCGATCCAAATAAGTTAGATCGAATTAGGAAGTTTGGATCAATTCAAACAGGTTTTTCCCAGTTTTTCCCCTTGCACTAAAACACTTATAACTTTCTCTATAAAACTCGGAATTGATCTCCATTTATTGGGTTGGAAGATAGACTCAAAGAAATTTTTAGTAAGGTATGACTCATACACTAGTTCACTCAGGATTGGTGTCTGTGGGTCTGGGAAGTTTTTCCAAATATGTAGGTCTGTCAGCGCAGACACCTTGTAGGAGAATTAACATAACTTTTAGGAAAATCATAATTGCACACCATTTATTTTGTTAGAAAGTAAAATCCTAGAGCTTTCTAGAAAGATATGGCATGGCCTCCAATTCTCTCAAAATTGGTGTCAGTGGGCCTGCAAAGTTACCACATATGCAAAATTATGATAACTTTCAAACTTGACAAGTTCGAGACCCAACTTAGGTCATATACTTCTAACTTGGTGCAAAGGGTTCCTAAACCACTTTATGATATGTGTAAACATGTGAAATGACAATTTTACTCTTATAGGAGTAAAATTACATTTTTACCTTCTAAGTAAAAATGCGGGCCGTTACTTGATAGACAATAGTAAATACATCTATACACCCATATAATGCAAAGAAGACGTAATATATGTATAAACATGTACTCTAGTACAATACATAATTTGTCCCACAAATAGGATATACAAAGACAAAATACACAATCTAAGATAACTCTAGTCTACACATGACTAGATTGCAAAACACCACTAGTTACCTATGGTATCAGTTGTAAGTGTGAATTCTCAGTTGCAAGGTCTCGCTCTACAGGGTGAGAAAAAGGTTCACTCTCTATAGGCAGAAAAGTAAATAAGGTGAGCTTGGTAAAGCCTAGTAAATAATTATTTTATTTCACAGTTTATAGAAAAACAAGATAAAGAACTTAATTATGACTATTTCGACGAAAACACAATCAATAAATCTTTATAAGACTGTTATTTACAAATGATGTACAAGTAAATGCATCATACATAGTAGATGGGTAATTACTTATGTTGGTCTCACAACTAGGGGTGCTAAGACGAGATAGACAAGAGATAATCCTAACCCTTAACGGCTTACACCAAGTGGTTGCATCACCAAAACTAACTTTGGGTATTAAGCACAAAGTAGTTTCTCACCAGGCTCATACACACAATTCTGATTTAGGTAGCCTGAGCTGATGCCATAATAATAAGAAAGACCTCATGTAGTGTAAAACCAAATCATATCATCTTAATCATGTAAATCAAATCATCATAGAATCATACATTATGCTAAATGCATGCAGTACGTATAACAACACTCATAGGGTGCATCAATAATGATAGGTGAATACGAGATAATCTCAACACTTGGTTTCTTGTAAAAGTGGTTACATCACCAGATTTAGCATTTGGCATTAAGCATAAGGTGGCCTCTTATAAGGCTCAAACCCGTAAGAACACTTGTAACGTGCATCTATGATGGTAGGAGGCTATATCATTTGCAAAGAATGCATAGTTTTATGCTCATAAGAGAAGTTCTCCCTATTTGTGTACAAGAAATGCATTATTTATTCTCTTAAGGGAAGCACCCCATTTTATATGCATATGCACATTATTTTATGCTCTTAAGGGAAGTGTCACATTTTTATTAACCTATATTGTTAGAATATATATAACACGCAATGTCATTCAATTCCATGATTTTAATGCAATATACATGCATCTACAGATATCAAATCACATCATATAAGTTATTAATTCCTTGTGTCTTATAATACTGTGGGCCTTGATTTTCGCACAACAGGTAAATCCCTTTGGAAAGAGATTTAACTATCATAGGAAAAATCTCACATAATTTGGAGTTGCTACTAGTCTTTTTAATGATGTGATTGGGCATTAGTTTTGAAAATAAAACAAGTTTAAGTTTTAAAAATGGTTTGAAATGTTTGACTCCACACTTAAACTGGTCAACTCCCAAGGATTCTAAGGTAAGTAGTTCGTTTATGAATTGGGGAAGATGTTAGGTGTCCCACCTCATCCGCTTTCGCGGTTCCATACTTTAAACTCGTTATAGTCTAATGGTTAATTCAATTTGTAATCTAATCATCTCACTCATTGTTTTTTATCTTATTTTATTAAGATTAAGTAAGGAATCCACATGCCATTTCTGCCGAAATTCCAGCAGCATAACAGCTGTAATATGGATCCCCTGGGGATGAATAGTGATCCTCATGTCACTTCTTTAATAACCTAATGGTCCACATATCAGCAAGACACTTTAAATATATCATACATCTACCACATCATCACTGTCCACCCGACAGCTCCGTACCCATCTACCATTCATATTC
>JAOXJP010231067.1:0-10687 GCA_025762735.1 Platanus orientalis | reverse complement strand
CCATAATCATATTATATACATGTGATGATGAACTAAAATATTTTATTATAAATGTCAAACAAATAAAATAACATAAACAGTATCTATGATGGCTTTGACACGACACCTATTCTAACAGTGGTGAGTGCTTGCGAACCCCATGCCAGATTTCACTCCACTTGTTGAGCCCTCGCGATCCCCAGGTATAGTTTTTCTAGCTTATACCCCTGTGGAAAAAATGCCATAACTTCTAGAAAACATTGAGTTATGCATTGTTTGAGGTGTTAAAAAGTATATCCGAATGTCTTTCCAATGATGTATGGCTTATACTCAAATTGTATTGGGATTGGTACAGGTTCTCCTATGAAGTTACCACAAATGCACACTTGGAAAAAACTTTAAAGATCTCCAACTTCGGTTTTACACTTCTAACTTAGTCTAAAGGTTACTTAAACCACTCTGAAGCTTGTCTAAACATGTGAAATGACAATCTTATCCTTAAATGTATCTTCATAGCATGGACACGTGGAACACATTGTAGATAAAAGACAATCTAGATGGTAGAGCCAAACCATAGGCCACCTCTCCCACCTTCTTGAGTGTTTCGAATGGCCCAATAAATCTCGGTTTAAGTTTTCCTTTCTTGCCAAACTTGGTCACTCCTCTGGATGGAGAAGCCTTTAGCAACATGTGATCACCAACATCATATTCAAGATCTCTCCTTATTTTGTCGGCATAACATTGTTGTCTACTTTGAGCTGTTCGGAGTGGGTCTCGAATTAAACGGATCTTCTCAGTGGTAATCTAAAGCAATTTTGACCTAAGTAATTTCCACTCTCCAACTTCTTTCCAACAAATTAGAGTTCTACATCTCCTACCATACAAGGCTTCGAATGGTTCCATCAGAATGCTCGCTTGTGCTAAAGTTCAGCTTGGTCCCAATAGCACGCTGTAAACTTCTCCAAAACCTTAAGGTAAACCACATGTCTTTGTGAGATACTATCACTGCTGGAATACCATATAGCCTCATGACTTCATTCACATAGAGTTGAGTAAATTGTCTAGAGGGTAAGAAATATGAATTGGTAGGAAGTGAGTTGCCTTGGTCAGTTTGTCAACAATCACCTAGATAGCATCAAATCCCTTTTGTGTCTTTGGAAAACCAACCAAAAAATCCATTGATATATAATCTCATTTCTACATCGGTGTCTCAAGTCGTTGTAGTGGTCTGACGGGTTTCTAGTGTTCCACATTGATCTGCTAGCATGTTAAACATCAAGCGACAAATTCAACTACATTTATCTTCATATTATACTACCCTTATGTCTCCTTGAGGTCTTTATACATCTTGGTGCTGCTAGGGTGAACTGTGTAGGTAGATCCATGTGCCTCAACTAAGATCTTCCTCTTCCTCTTTTTGTTATTGGGAACACATAAACGGTTTCCAAAGCAAAGATCGCCATCTTCCCCCATGTTGAAGTTGACATGATCCCCATTCTTAACCTCTTCCGAGATTTTAAACAGTTGTAGATCAATATATTAGCTTTCCTTTATTTGATCGATCAGTGTGGGTTTCACTTTGAGTTATGTAAGAAGAACATTAGTCTCATGTACCATGAATTCAACATTCCTCACTCAGTAGCAGTCCTCTTCTAGTGGTCAAAAAAGATAAACTAGCTAAAGATTTTTTGCTCAAAGCATTCGCCACCACATTGGCTTTGCCCGGCTAATAGTGAATGCTACAATCATAGTCTTTGATCAATTACATCCACCTCTGTTTCTTCAAGTTCAAATTCTTTTGCAAGAAGCTTTATTTCACACTTTTATGGTCGGTGTAGATCTCGCAAGTCTCACCATAAAGGTAGTGTCTCAAAATCTTCAATGCGAATACTACCACTGCCAATTCGAGCTCATCAGTAGGATAGTTCTGTTCATACGGCTTGAGTTTTCTAGATGCATATGCAATGACCCTACCATGTTGCATTAGTACACACCCTAAACCCTTCTGTGAAGTATCATTATAAACTACTATTCCACTAGATCCTAACAACAATGTGAGAACTGGAGCTCACATTAATTTGTTCTTAAGTTCTTGGAATTTGTACTCTCACTCATCACACCACTGATATTTAGCATACTTTTGGGTCAATTTAGTGAGTGGTCCAACTATTCTAAAAAATCCTTTAACAAAATGCCAATAGTATCCTGTATGGCCCAAGAAGCTATGTATATTAGCTATGTTCGTTGGTCATGGCCAATCAAAAACAACTTCCACCTTCTTCTGGATCAACAAGGATTCCATCCTTGGAGATGACATGCCCCTAAAAGGTAATTTAATCAGGCCATTACTCATACTTATTGTATTTTGTTAACAATTTCTGCTCGCTCAATATACGTAATACAATTCTAAGGTGCTCTTCATATTTTGCTTGGCTTTTGGAATAAACCAAAATGTCATCGATGAAAACAATCACTAAGTGATCCATATATGGCTTGAATACTTGGTTCATCAAATCCATAAAGGTTACAAGGGCATTGATCAAGTCGAAGAACATCCCCAAGAACTCATTGTGCCTGTAGCATGTATGAAACGAACTCCCTAGAACATCCTCTTTCTTGATTTTAAGCTGCTAGTAACCTGATCAAAGATCTATCTTGGAAAACACAGTGGCACTTGAAGTTGGTCGAATAGATCATCAATCCTTGGCAACGGGTACCCATTCTTCACAATCACATTTTTTAGTTGCATGTAATTGATACATAGTCTAATGGCTCCATCCTTCTTTTTTACAAACAAGACCGAAGCTTCCCATAGAGATATGAACCCCTTGACCAATAGTTCTTATAGTTTTATCTTTTGCTCCTTTAACTTGGCTAGTATCATGCAATAAGGAGTAATCGAAATAGGCTAGGTTCTAGGTGTTATATCAATAATAAACTTGATCTCCTGATCTGGTGGCAATTCAAGAATATCTTCTAGAAACACGTCAACGAACTCCCTCACATTGGGAATACACTCAACATTTTCTCCCTTCTTCGGTTCATCTACCACATAAGCCAAATACCTTTGCCAATCTTTACGAAGTAGGTTACTGGCTTGGATAGTAGAGATAAGACTCGAGAATAGACTTGTATACTCCCTAGAATACAAAATAAGCCTGGTTTGGGAGCCAAAACACCACCTCCTTCGTGTGACATTTCATAGTAGCATACAATTTCTATAACTATAGTCTTTCCTAACATAAAAACACACAGAGCATCGTCTAAGGGGACAGGGGTAGTGGCAACATGCCTAAAAAAATCACAATATATAAAAGAATGTGTGGAACTTGGATCAATGAGTATGCGTGTGAGTTGATCAAAAAGTGAAAGAGTACCTGTAACCATGGTCTTAGACACCTCAACATCGTACTCGATGATGGTGTAAACTCTAGCTCGAGTCATAGACTGCAATCTTACATCTGTAGGTTGAGTTGTGGAGTCCTTCCAAAGAGGACAGTCTCGCATAGGTGGCCCACCTAGCCACATCCGAGGTATGCACCAAACTCCTTGAAACATTGTCCCTAGTGTGGCTTTTGACATTTGGGGCATATTGCAACTACTCTTTTCGTCTCCACCTCCCTAGGGACTCACCAAAAACCATCGTGGCTATTAGCCTCTCTCATGTGAAACCCATTAGGAAGAAGTTGTCTCCTGTCTTAATCCATGTGCCTTTGTAACTCATCATAGTCCTGCTACCCCAACTTTGGTATCTTAACATCATTGGCGAAAGATTTAAGTCGTAGGGGTGTCATGCGGGTGCGGATGGCCAGTCACAACCCCTTCTGAAACCTTTTATCCTTGCCATCATCATCAAGGATGAAGTGAGATGCGTAGTGGGATAGTTCAATGAACTTTTCCTTGTATTGAAGCATAGACATTTTGCCCTGCATAAGGCTCATAAACTCTGCCACTTTATGGTCTCTGACACTCTCTAAGAAATAGTTAGTGTGGAAAGCATCAAGAAACATGTCCCAAGTCAAGGGCTCTCCATTATAAACCAAACTTTGCTCAGTAGCCCACCACCAATGTTTCATCTCACCTCCCAAGATGAAAGTGGCCAGATTCACCTTCTAATCCTCAAGGTAGTTCAAGACGTTGAAGATATTCTCAATCTACATCAGCCAGGCTTCTGCCTCCATGGGATTATAATTACCATGAAACTTAGGAGGTCCCTTATGACAGAACCTCTCAATGGTCCTATCCTCGTACACAACCTCTTTGTCTCTAGGCGGCACACCGCTTGAGACATGCTCTTGAACTACCTCAATCAAACTACGAATAACCTCCCAAACACTTGTCAGGTCATGATATTCCAACAGTTAAGTGTCTGGACCAATTGTAGTACTCCTCCTAGCATGGTTTTAAAACTCGGTCAATTCTGAGTCTGATCGGCTGATCTAACTTGGAATCGGCTAGGACTGATCCGATTTTAATGATCAAATCGTGGTTTGTTTTGACTCGGCCGATCCAACTTGGGAATCGGCCGATCCGGGTGTGGATCGGCTAATCCAAATCGGAAATCGGTTTGAAATTTTTTATTTTTTTATTTTTTTTCAAAATCTGAATTTGAATTGATTTAAAAGTTTTTTTTTTGGAACTGGATCAGCGGAGTCAACTTGAAATCGGTTCGGATCGGCCGATCTGACTCGGGAATCAGTTAGGACCAATTCCGACTCCCACTCTAGGTTTTTAAACCATGCCTCCTAGGCATCATTCTCACTTATAAGCACCAAAACGATAGTCAAACACTTAAATCCATCAAGACTATATCATGTATAAACATTATAACTTCACAAATCACTTAATCCTCAATATCAATTCTGTTGACTTAACATAATTCGAAAGAATGTCCCAAAATAACTCATCTCCAAACATAAAGAGTCTACAAAATCCAAACGTGGCTGCTCTAATACCAACTATGTCACACTCTGAAACCCGCACGCATAAAACAGATTATAGATATAGAAAGAACACATGAGTAGCGTTGCGAATCTCAGAGTGTGACATTCCTCTTTCCTTATGGAAGGAGTCCTTATTTTCTCATCTTACTTAAATTGTAACATATATATATATATATATATATATATATATATATATATATTCTTTTATCCAATTAAATACCCTCAATCATCAACAACATTCACAATGAAAGAATAAATTAATATCAATCTATAAAGTGCAGCGGAAATATAAACATACACATTCTAAACTATGCAGAAGAATATAATTAGTAATCTCTAACATCCATATTGAATGAACTATCAATCTTAAATCATCCAAGTAAACATATCCATGAATATCTAAATGGTACCGTAAAATGGCCATCAAACTGGCAAACAAGATATCCATACCCTCAAGTAGAAACTACTAAGTAACCAAATCAAACCCTACATCAAATAATCCCTATCTTATTTAATCCTTGTCTCATATGATCCATGTCTCATACATGAATGTCCTAGAAAAAATACTAAACAAAAAACTAATAAAGAAATGGTCCTCTTGTCCTCACGAGCCAACTCTGGGACTAAACTTGCAAGAGCACACACTACAGAGTGCCAACTAAAATGGTCTTAAAAACATGGTTAAGTTGTAAAGCCTATGAAAAAACATATATCATGTCCCATAGAATAAATCGAATGTGCATGAATATGACTCAATGCCAAATTGTAACATGAATAACGTATATGAATCAAACTAGCTATACGATGATCAAGGTCTACTAAAGGCGACATAAGTGATAAATTCAAATCAACTAAAACCCATAACTAAGACAGGTAAAGTATAGCTCATAAGGAAAGTGGAACATGCAATGCAAATGCTAACTACAAAACACTCATACGTAAATAGGCCTTAGCAACTCTCAAATAGTTGCCTTAGCTAATAGATATTAAAATCATATGTATGCTCATGGAAGCCCAATGCAGCTCTCAAGCCCACATAACCCATGAAAGATTCCTAATAAAACACACCTTGGATCAAACCAACTCAACCCATGTAGGGTCTCTGAACTAAACCTCGTCAAAACACCTCGTCGCAAATCTAACGAAGTAGTCCACATCGGGACTAGCAAAACTGAAACAAAGTAATCCATATAGGGTGTCCGATGAAACTGAAATCTCAAATTGGCACAACCCAAATCATGGCCCGATGGGGCCACAAGTCCTTGCATATCGCTCAATGAGTGGGGCCCATAAGTCTCCGACAACGCAGATCATGTAACCTATGTAAAGGTCTTGGACAAAACAAATTATATAACCCATGCAAGGGTCTCTGACAAAATAAATCATATAACCTATGTAAAGGTCTCCGACAAGACAAATCATCTAACACATGTAAAGGTTTTCAGGCGTGAAGGCATTCTCTCACTTAGGGGTATAATGTGTCAAAACCCCATTTCCAAATCCGATACCATAGCCATGCTCATGTATAGTAAAATAACTACTATGTAAGTATGTCATATATAGAAAATATTCTGGTGTGCATGCTCATGAATATTACCAAAACCGAAGAGGTGAATCACAAATAAGGACCAATACCAATATGGAAATTTAAATGCTTGTATCAATCCAAAGGAATATATGATGTTCATGAAAGTGAAATCGTTTCATGCCGAATACTACCAATGACATAACACAATAACCTAAATGTTCCCAAAATTTATGAAGAAGTCCTAGTGAAAATCCCTTTGAAAACACCATAGTAAACTATGCCAAAGGCAACATGCTCATGCCATTAGACATTCTCCAAATGGTGCAAAGTCCAAAGTACTTACATATGAATTCTAAAATCATAACATGGGAATCTATAGAGTATCACAAATTTCTATAAACCAACATGTACTAAAAGAAATTCATCAAAGAGAAGAATACGTTCATACAAAGAATCCAAATGTATCCAAGAAATGTGTAAATAGTAAGGAAAAATAGTAAGAGACATTTTATCAAACATGTAGAGTATAAGAATATAGGAATCAAGAAAATCCATTAAAGTAAGCAACATAATCATGTGGAGGTCCACATGCATTCAATAGATATGCAAATAATGGAGAAATGACTAAGAGACATTTTATCAAACATGTAGGATGCAAAAAATAAGGAACTCAAAGAAAATTAAATGGGAAACCCATTCTTCACCACAAGAAAACCTTATAATCCCTACAACATAAGTAAATCAAGTTCCCAATCTTCATATAGAATAGAGACCATCCCTTCTCTTCACAAAACTTCATTCATAAGAGCAAAACTTCATTCATAAGAACACAACTACGTAGCCTAAGAGATCAAAGAAACCCATAAGAAAATTACTAACAAACATTCTCACATCATGAAGCTATGATCCACTTGCAAGAAATCAACATTCTCACGAGCATTAGAGATGAATCCACAAAGATAAATCTTAGAAATCACACATCTAAGATTTTAGGAGAGGAAAGTGTGCATACACAACACATCCACTCACACAATCCATGAAATTGAGATTCTACATAACAAAATAATCAAACCCATAAGGATTATATATAAAACCACTAAATCCAATATCATTTTGCACAAATCTAAGCTCATAGAAAAGGAAAGTGAGCATAAAATGTATATTCACTCATTAAATGCTTTTACTCTTGAGTTTAGTGAAGATCCTCCACCAAAAGCCATTTTCCTTTATCCAAAGTTTCATTCTCTATAAGCCAACAAGGTATTTTATGGTTAGAATACATAAACTAAGATAGAAAAATAAAAATTCATACTCATCTAAGTTATATTTAGGAAGAAAAACACATATTGTAGCATATTTTAAAAGTTGGAAGTGAAACTTACCAAATTGGGGAGAAACTTTTTCTTTCTCTTCCAAGCACTTTCCCCCTTTGTTTTAATCACCCTAAATTACCTAAATGAAGTATTAGAAGGTTTTAACTTGTCCAAATCAAAATCTCACATGTTTAGGGGTCAAATGAGTGAGTGACATGTCATTTGCATACATGTGCAAAAATCCTGAGTGTAATAGGTCATGGGGTTTATAACTGGGTCACGAATTTGTGACCTGTCATGGGTTTTGTAATTGGGTCACGAAATTCGTGACCAGTTATGGGGTTTATATATGAGTCATAAATGGTTTTCCAATCACCCAAGAGTTCTGCCCCTTGAGTCGTGATCGGTGACACCATTTTGTGACAAGTCAAGGGGTTTGTAATTGGGTCACGAAAGGTTTTTATTGAATTCTTGGCTTTCATCACATTGGATCTCCAAAGTCAAACCCAAGTGGTCCAATGGTCCTCCAATTCATTCTAAATCATGTCTAAGTCGATCTAAAATATTTGAAATGGTAATTTTACACTTATGAAAAAAAAATTAAATTTTTACCCCTTATAAGTGTTGTGGGGTGTTACATATATAACCTAGGTAGAGTCTCCGACAAAACTAAAATCTCATACGGGCATCTAGTGCCATCTTCACCTATTAATGTGACCCGATAATTAGATACCTGAAATGGGTCATAAGACTGTCCTCACCTATTGATGTGACCTAGTGGTTGGGTACCTGAAATGGGTCGTAAGATCTTCCTCATTATTGATGTGACCCAGTGATTAGGTACTTAAAATGGTTCATCACCTATTGGTGTGACCTGGTGATTGAGTAATTGAAATGGGTTGTAAGACCTTCTTCACCTATTGATGTGACCCGGTGATTGGCTACTTGAAATGGGTCGTAAAACCATTTTCAACTATTTATGGATCTTGGTGATTGGGTTAAACCCAAATCCTTAAATACAAACAGTACTTTAAATTCATGCATACATAGAGTAGTATGTAATTACATAAGGATACAGTGTAAGAGATATCTATGTAGTAAAAAAAACTCATATGTGAGACCAAATAAAGCCTATGCTTAAAAATCAAACGAAAGTAATATCTCATATTCACACTAAAACCAAATACATGGAATTTCTCTTCTAACTTTCCAAAACTAACAATAAAATAAGTCATAAACAAGACATGTAAACGCAATAATGCTAATGTGAAGCTCATCTGATTAAGTCTTAATGGATGAAGTCAAGTGGGAAGCATGACAGTACCATTGATGACAACTAGCATATGAAATAGAATAAACAACAACACTTGGAGCTAATTAAATCAAGAAGGGACTTCCAACTAACAATAATACTATGAGTATAAATCTCAAGTAGGAAAATCAAGGCAACATAAAGCGTATAGAGTAGAAATCATTTTTTCCTTTGAATTTCATAATGATCCAACCTTCATACATTCAATCATAGAGAAAAACTTAGGATTCCAATAAATCTATGGTAGTAGAAAAAGAGAATGAGTAAATCTTAGCTAACACATGTTCAAAAATGAAGTATATCTAGCAATACACATATCGAATCCAAAATTTCATATAAACCAAAGTTTCTACCAAGGCAAAATGGAAGAAATTATTCTTCAAAATATTTAGAATCCTTAAACTTACATAATTCTACCAAGAAGTGATGAAAAACTAAAATCTCATCCAAAATGGGAACCAAAATGAAGGAAGATGCGGAAAAAACAAAGGAGTAGAGTAATCAACTTGAGGTCTCCCTAATCTTTCATAGATAAAGTGTTTTCATAAATGAAACTTACCAAACTTCAAAAACAAAACAATCAAAATATAAAGAAACTAAGATACCAACCAAATGGAAGAATAACCATGAAGAAACAATGGAATAAACAAAGGGAGTAGAACATCATGTATGAGAACACACCATCTTAGTCTTCCTCCTTGTTTAAGCTTCAAATCCGCCAATACTTCCTTACCTTTTCCTTTATTCTCTGTAAAATAATGTAGATCTTATATTAATTAAGTAAAACTAGGAGAGAAGAAAAAAAAAATCACCTATCCTAGCAAGATTTTCAAAGTTAGGGAAGAATTCCCACACTTAGCTCCTAAACTTATATAATCTCTCTAACCATTTTCCTCTTTGTTCTAATAAAGCTAAATGAACTAAATGAAGTGTTAGTAGGGTTATTGAAGGAAGATTACCATTCCTGAACAAAAAAAAAATAGTGAAGTTCATTGATTAAATCACATATCTAAATATGTTTTCCCATGATCACCATATGAATCTCTGAGATCTAATCACAAAGGAAATTTATAATCACCTCAATCAATTAACCGGACACAAGAATCCAATCAAACCCGGTCTCCAAAGTATCCACACATGTTTTATAATTCTTTACACTTCTCCTACTTCTAGAAAAGTTACAAGACCGTATCTGAACATGGGTACCTCTATATATAAAGTATTTGAGAAGCCAAAGTAACCCTAAGGGGTGGGGGATCCTTATGGAATTCTTATCTTAAGGTTGTGGGGCCCAGTATCCTTAATTAAGCCAAACTGCATTGAGGATACTCTATCTTTTGTTAATTACAAACTGACACACCACTAATTGTAATAATCTCTGTTACATATTGCAATTAAACTCTTAAACATAAAAAATAACAACGAGACCCTTCTTTACAGACATTTTATAAATATGTCCTTCCACTTCACAATATTCTTTAATGACCTTTAAGATGATAAAATAATCACCGTCTAACCCCTATGGTCATTAGAACATTATCATTAGGAACTTAATGAATTAATTGGACATTTGAAAACATTTATTTGATAAAATCATTTTCAAAATTAAATA
>JAOXJP010231066.1:0-10688 GCA_025762735.1 Platanus orientalis | reverse complement strand
TGGACATGTACCACTCCAGTCTCTTCTCACAATGTGACACAATGTCTGACAAAAGGTGTATTAATAAATACACAGGTGCTTATTTATTGTGTACTTACAGTAATGCCCTCCTTTGACCCATGTTTATTAACTTAAACGCCCTTTGTTAGACCACATGTCATACACTTATTGGTAATGGTGTAGTACTTGTCCATTCAGACTGGAGATGATTCTAAATCCCCACAAGGCACGGAAGTTGGCTGAGAATTTACTTTCGTACTTTCTTTCTTTTTTTATGAATAATTTACCTTCGCACGTTAGGGTGGCCGATGCAGCGTGGACAAGAGAACCAGTCGTTTCCTCTCAATTCAACTATTATACTGCTGCTTTAATATTACCAATTGTATTCATTCAACATTTGAAATCAACAGATGAATGCTACGTCTTATGCGAGAGACACCAGACGAACCACAAATACACAAACAGTTTAACAAGTTAAACAAAGACACCGTCAAACCCATGAGCCCGGTCAGTAAAAATTTCTCAAACAAGTCTTGGACTCATTCTAGTCCATGCATCCCACCACCACCTGTGTCTTTTCTTATAAGTAGGATGGATGGATATCTCTACATCCCATCTCACCACTACTAACATTACCTTAGAAAACCAGAGAATCCACCAAAATGGCAACCTTACAAGCTTCAGCCCTCCTCTCTTCTTCATGCTGTCAGAGAAGAATTAGAGCTAGCCTCCACGCCCCGAAACTTGGGACCATTCCTCCCTCCATTCCAAAGATACCAACCACAACCACAACCACTACCAAGATAGGAGAGAATAAGATAAATACAAACACCAGAGACGAAGAGGACTCCGTCGCAATTGCCGAGCTTTACATGATCGCGGAGACGGTAGCAGACAGAGTGGAGATGCACTCTAACATAGGAGAGCAGAGGGACAACTGGAACACCCTCCTCCTAACATCCATTAACACAATCACTCTCAGTGCCGCAACCATGGCTGGTCTTGCAGCAACCGGTGGCATGGGAATACCCCTTTTGGCTCTAAAGCTATCCTCGGCTCTCTTGTATTCTGCAGCCACGGGGATGTTGATGGTGATGAACAAAATCCAGCCCTCCCAACTCGCCGAAGAGCAACGTAACGCTACAAGGTTGTTCAAGCAGCTCCATGGCCAGATCCAAGCTACACTCACTCTAGGCACTCCTACTTTTATGGATGTGAACGATGCAATGGAGAAGGTGTTGGCACTCGACAAGGCCTACCCACTTCCATTGCTGGGGACCATGCTCGACAAGTTCCCAGCAAAGGTCGAGCCCACCGTGTGGTGGCCCACACATCACTCCCAAATACAAATATTCAACTCCCATCAACAACTTGTTGGGGTGAGAGAGGGGAATGGGTGGACTGACAAGTTGGAGGAGGAAATGAGGGAGATTGTTGGGGTGATGAAGAGAAAGGACGCTGCAGAGTACGCAAAACTTGGGAAGTTAGTCTTGAAAATTAACAAAATTTTAGCAATTTCAGGCCCTCTACTCACTGGCATCGCTGCTGTTGGGTCTGCTTTTGTGGGGTCTGCTTCTCATGGATCGTCGGCCTTGGTGGTAAGTGTTGTTGGTGGAGCACTAGCGAGCGTGGTGAACACATTGGAGCATGGTGGGCAAGTGGGGATGGTGTTTGAGTTGTATAGGAATGGTGCTGGATTCTTTAAACTCTTGGAAGAGTCCATAGAGTCCACATTAAAAGAAAGAGAAGTGGAGAAAAGAGAGAATGGAGAATCGTTTGAAATGAAGGTAGCTCTGCAGTTGGGAAGAAGCCTATCAGAGCTCAGGGATCTGGCATCGTCCTCGGTTTCTAAAGATAAGGACGACAAGGAAGAATTTGCAAGCAAGCTTTTCTGAATTCTGATTCCTCATGCTGCTCCTATATGTGACCTTGTTGTACGTAAATACGTAGCATAGAAATATTTTTCTTGTAGTTGTTAGCGAAATTGCAATAAAAATACGTGAATTTTTCAAATGTTTATAAAAACAATTGTGCCAAATAATAGATTCAAAAAAATACTCATTATTATTATTATTATTTTGGTGAAGAGCATAAGCTCAAGACTTTCATTCATAACCATAGATGATAGCTGATTACATGATTCAAAATCATGAATCAAAGTTAAATCGCCCATACGTGATAAGTGATCCAAACTTGAGTTATATGGTCCCTTGCCACAATTGTTGTTATACAATGAGCAGCTTTGTTGCTGGCTAGAGAAGCATAAAATATTTGAATATTCATGGAACTCTTCAGAATTCTCCAACAATCTTGAACTATTACTTTAATGTGACAAAAGGAAGAACTATCATCCTTCTTAAGAAGCTTGACCATGGTAAGAAAATCTCCATCAATTTCAATTTGTTGGAAAGGAAAATTTCTTGCCAGCGAAGATGCCAGCTTGCTAAGTTGGTAAAATCTGTGGGTGTTGTACCACAAATCTGGCCGGTCTTTACCTATAATTACCTATTAAAAAAAATTCTTGACAGCTGAATCCCCATAATGAAACTCCAAGCTTCTGTTTCTTCTACATACAACACGGTCTTGAAAAGCTTTGGAGCAACCTCCCAGAAATTCTTCCTTATAATCTTGAATAATTGCTACAGCTGCACCTGAAAGACTTGTAGCCCCGTTAACATTTATTTTTAACATATTAGTTGGGGGAGGAATCCAACGATCATTAGACCTGGAGAAGGAATCAAGACTGATGGTTAGGTCGTCTATCATGGAAACCCCCAATGCATTCCCTCCTTGATATTCATTGATCATCTATCTTTGTTGCATTGGGTATCATACATTTAGCTGATAAAGCTTGTTTGCAAACAACATATAATTTTTGGTTTTCTAAATATTCCACAATATAAAAGCACTAAATCGGAAGCATTATGTATCTCAGAATAGATGACTCCATTCCATTATCCATTTCTTGAAGCTTCTTTTGTGTTCTCTTATTTTGAGTCCAAGAGGAAACCCAAACTAGACAACTTGTACAAATTCATAGTAAAAGAATAGATGATCTAAATTATTTATCTTAAGGCCATAGATTGGATAGTTTGTTTCCATTCTAGTTATGAATTTGGATAAATTAGCTCTTATAGCTATAACATCATGTAAGCATCTATGGATAAACATTATAACTCTTGGGAAAAGTCTAGAATTTTTCATAAGAATTTCAACATGGAACGCTTTTCAGCATCAAAATTACCTATGAAGATAAAGGCTTGAGATTTTGGATATAGGTGTAGACAATCTTTGTACTAAATATCCCTGAAAGTGCTAGGGTCTATATTAATGAATCATCGCCCTGACTGCCATTCACATCCAAATGAAAACAAGAAATCGTTGCACTAATCTGAGGTTGGAAAAATAACTTGAATGAGATCTATGCATCAGGTTCTAGTCATCGGATCAATTAATTCACTTACCTTTTTACAAGAGGAGGCTAACAAATTCTCTCGAGCACCAAAGGATGGCATGGATGGAATCCAAGGGTCTAAGCAAATGTTAATATCTCTTCCATTAACCATTAACCACTAACCAACAAGTTCATGCTTGTGGTAAATCTCAGCATCTCAAGATACCATTCAAGATGCTATGGTTGGGATTTTGTTGTTCTAGAAGGTTCCATACAACAAATATTTGGCTTTAAGAATACGCCCAGATAGAATCTAGGTTTTGCAAAAATATCCATCCTACTTTTATGACCATAGATTTGTTATTGCTTCCATTTATTTGATCCCAAGTCCTTGTTTTATACAATTCTGGAAATATTTCCGAGCTTTGAGGTATAAATGTCTCCTTCCTTCCCTAAGCCCCCACCGTAAATATTGTTGGATTCCATTAATTTGGTTACATCTAGATTTAGGAAGTAAATGAGTTAACATGAAATAGACTAGAATGGAAGTAAGGACAGCTTTGACAAGAATAGTTCACTTAGCAAGTGAAAGCAATTTAGATTTTCACCATTTGAGTTTGGAAGTGAATTTGTCAATCAGAAATTCATATGATGCTTTCCTAGACTGGTTCAACATTAAGTGATAACCCAAATATTTCTTTTCATTAATCATAAACTATACACTAAGGGAATTTGCAAAGAGAGATTGTCTTCGGCTGTTGACATTTTTACTAAAATAGATTACAAAATTTACAAAGTTGACCTATTGCCCTGACCATTTTTCATAAATTGATAAGATCTTAATATAATCAAATATTTGTAACGTGAATTTTCAAATAAAAATATATCATTAGCAAACATTAAATACGTCATAGTTGGGACATATCTATTGATTTGGATCCCCTCATAAAGCCATTGGTCCTTCATATTAGATATAAGCCTTGAGAGCACCTTTGAACATAGTAAAAATAAATATGGAGAAAGGGGACATTCTTGTTTGATACCTCGAGTAGGTCTAATAAATTCCTCTAGACTTCCATTGAGAATGATAGAAAAGGAAGCAGATTGTATTCCAGACATTATCAAATTGTGAATATCCTCATTAAACCTAAACCCTTTGAGAGTCTTTCTGATAAATGGCCATTCCAGTCTGTCATATGCCTTGGACATACTTAATTTGAGAGTGAATGCTCCACTCCTACCTCTTATATTTTTCATTAAATGAAATAACTCTTAAGCCATGATTATATTATTTGTGATATGCAATTTGTAATGATCTTTGTGACCACCTTATAAGTAACATTACAAAGAGAGATAGGTCTAAAATCAATGGGACATTTAGAATTATTCTTCTTTGGAATAAGAGCCATATAAGTATGATTGACTATCATAAGAATACATTTTCTTCTGAAGATATCCTACACAAATTATGTCAAATCTGTGCTTGCCACATCCCAAAAATTTTGGTAGAATATCACTTGAACTCCATCCGGGCCAAGGGCTTTGAGAGGCCCTAATTTCACCACTTCTCTAATTTCATCCTCCAAATGGATCAAACTTAGAGAATCTTTTTCTTTCGAAGTAATTGGGCTATCTACAAAAATCAAATCAGCCAACACATTTTCAGGGTTTGACAATGAGAATATATCTTTGAAATACTAAGAAGAGCACTCTGAAATTTCTTTTCCATTTGATGTCCATGAGTTAGAATGGAGCTTGATGTTAGAGATTTTGTTTATGCATCTTTTATTCAAAGCAGAAATATGAAAGAAGCCCGTATTCCAATATCCCTCTTTAATCCATACAATTCTAGATCTTTGATGCCAATTGGTCTCTTCTCTTTTTTAGTAATTCATTCGACTTGGTGGTCTATTCATTATCCTCTTGTAGTTGTAATTTTGAAGGTATGCCCTATTAGATGTTTGTCAATTTGTTATTTATTTTATTCAACTTAAACTAAATATTACTGAACTATTTTCACCTCCATCTTTTAATACCTTTTTTGAAATTCTGCAATTTTTTTTTTTTTTTTTGGTTGTAATTGGAGCACTGGAATAAGAAATTCATGTTGAGTCTACAACTTCCTTAAATTGTTCATACAAAATCCACATAGCCTCAAGCCTGAATAGAGGTTTCTTCTTTCTGATAAGCTTTTCCGAATTTAAGAGGATTAGGGCATGATTGCTATTAACAGCTGGTAAATGTAATATTAAAGCATCAAGAAATATAAACTGCCATTGGTTATCTACTAATACTCCGTCCAACCTTTCCCTAATATTAAATTAGGGCTTGCATTTCATGGACCAAGTGTAGGCTGGACTAGAGTAGCCTAAGTCCAATAATCTGCAATAATTAACCATCCCCCTAAAATCACAAAAAAGATAATCAGGAATGGAGATAATAATATAGTTAAAGTCTCCAATACAACACCAAATGTTTGCCCTATCAGTAAATTGTTTCATAAATTCCCATAATTCGTGTCTTTGAATTCTCTGAGGATTTTCTCATACACAAACCAAATACCAGTCAAAGTAGTAAACATCATTGAAATTTTTTGAAATTATTACTTTAAAAAATAAGGTTTTCAATAGGAATGGAAATAGAATACAAGATCAAGTTGCCAACAAGCTAGAGATGTTGAACTACAATGGCAGTTACTGTTCTTTGGGGAGTATAAAAACACATAATGAAAAAAATTCATTGACTTTTGATGTACATAAATAGTAATTAAAGTTACATTAAATTAAATAAACAAAGAGTGATTGACTAACAAATCTATCTTGACCCAACATAGTTTGTCATTTTGTTGAGTTCAGGGAGACTTAGTCAACATAATGATACGCACAGCTGTGATAAGACACAATTAATATTCTTGTTGAATCTATAGCTAGTCTTTATCTCTAAAATACATATCTATATAAATATATATATATATATATATATATATATATATATATATATATATATATATAGAAAGAGAGAGAGAGAGAGAGATTCTCGTCTATTCTCTATATTTTAGAATTTGCATAGGTTGATTTCTATGTAAAAGAATAACTATTGTTATTTTATATGATTTTTTTTTTTGTTCATAAATTTTTATTTTAATGCTAATAAATATTTAGATCCAATCTTTATTTATTTATTTATTTATTTAATATTTTTAGGCAAATTCTGTGGTACTCATTATGTTGTTTTTTGGTATGGTAGGAAAAGAACCCTCCTTGTTCTAGCTTTCACCTTATTCTCTTCCACACTGCAGCTGATGCCAGTTAGTTGTACCTTGGTGTATCCTGTGCAGTTTTGGATTGTAACCAAAATTCGAAATGTACAAATCATACTACTTGGAAATGCATAAAGGACTTTTTATGCAATTTTAGGAAAGGGAAGAATTAATTTAAGAACAATCAATTTTTAAAAATTCAATTCTGAAAATATATCTCTAATAATAATTTCTATTTATCAATAGTCTTTAAAAAATACAATTATTTTTATGATCATAATTGATTTTTTAGTTATTACCTTTTCAAATTTAAATGACGGTCATAAGTGTGATGCATATATACACCCATAGCCACCATTACCAAGTTGTCACATGGCGAACAAGTTTGTTGAAATATTTGTTTGAAACTTGAATTTTTGGCACTTAAAAATGACTACAAATTCAATAATGCTATTTCTTACTTCATTGACTAATTGATTCTACTTTAGAGAAGTTCTTGCATTTTTCTGACTGATTTTTTTTTTTTTGTTATTTTAGCTTCTTAGAATATTGTAAAACTTGAATTCTAGTCGAACTTAATTGCCTCGTATATTTGCGTTGGCTTGGTCCTTCAAGAGAAGGGTGTCCTATGTCAACTCAAAACCATTGGGTTTGGACCTTTACCTTGGATTGATAAGGTACATTGAGGATCTATGACTGGAGTGCAACCTTCGTGCAAAACCATTGGATTGAGACCTCAAAAAGTCTTGGCTGTAGAACCTTGATCAATCCCACAATCCCATAGACAATGTTCCCAATCCAACGGTTTTCACATAAGGGCAACCGTGGCTGTCCTCCTAAGACTGTTTCTTTAAGTATCCACTAAGCCACCTTTTTCCGGTCCGGCTTTTGTGCACACAAAATCCGTATGTAATTTGTGTACACAGATTAAGGGATGGACACATCAGCGCCGAAAAGTGATAAGCAACCCCCAAAAAGTGTAAATCACTTTTTGGCACTGATGTGTTCGCCCCTTGGTCTGTGTGCACAAATTACATGCAGATTTTGTGTGCACACTTTTCCGGACAAGTTTCTAATTAAAGATCAAGCCCCACCATTGGATAAATCTCAGTCTAGAAATGGCCTAGGCCAAAATTCTGAGATCACAATCATGTGCAGTAATCATTGATAAAAAATATTCCCGTATTTACTATAATTATTGGATAATGGGAAAAAATTTTACAAAAGCTCAAGAAGTAATTAAGAATCATTTGAGCATCGTAACTTATGACCGATGCAATCTTTGATGTGCGACTTGTTCAATGTCGGTCCTTTTTTTTTTTTTTTTTTTGGTGATAAAGTAAACAATAGGCCCCAATCAATGATGGGGAGTTGAAAAATCCTTCTCCTCCCAAACCATTCAAATAAACAAAATAAAAAGAACTTGTAATATTATAATAGATTGACCTAATTATCTAGATATAGTTGCTTCTCTTGATAGGAAAATTACAATATTGTGTGCAAGTGTGTAGGATCAATGATCAAATTTTGCTCTTGATTGATATTTTGTCTTGGGGATTTATGGAAATCTCTTTAAAATGTTTTGAAATGGTGAAAAATTTGTGAATATTTTAATATGAACTGCAATGAAAATTTCAATCTATGTTGAGTATGATTACACATTCAAAACTCAAAAAATTATATAGAATGTCTAATCTACGTACAAGTTAATGACATAGATAAACAAATGGCTAATAATCATTTTTTAAAGATAAATGACTACCAAACATGTTAAATTGCATGATTATTTCACCTAATTTTTTATCTTAAATTAGTCATTTTGTAAACAAAGTTATACAATAGTTTTTTCTAACACATATATAATTTATGTATACACATATGTATATAATTTTTAATTATATAAATATATATATTTTACCATTTTTTAAAAGATATCATTTTAAATTTTATAAATAAAAATTAAACAATATTGTTGATCAGAAAGGATTTAAGTGGAGCTATTAATTTTGGTTTAGAATCAATAAATCAAAAATTATAGCAAAGGGATAGATTTAGAATGCATCTACCTCATGCATAATAAATCCTATTAAAAGTATTGATGTCAGCAAATTTTTACCAAAATCTCATTAATATTTCACTGATATTGACTCAATTTCAGTAACATTTCGATGAAATTTTGGATTGTTTATATTCTCCTAGTATTTCATTTAGCTGCCCCTTGAAGTGAAAAATTTTCGAAAAAACATCGCTGAAAATTTGAACCATGGATGGGATTTAAAAATGAAAACATCAATGCAAGTCTTTCATTTCTTTCTTTTCTCGCATTGTAAACCAAAGCATGTGGCAAGTACTTGAGGGGTTATTTTTTAGGGACTATTTGACAAATCAGCTTACAAGTGCCCTATAGCATAGAAGGACATTGTCTGCAATATCGCACACAAGTGGTTAATGGATAAGAAAGTTCTCTTTTAACGTTTCCTTGTACATCAGTTCACTGTTTGAAATCAGACCCGCTGCTTTACAATTGACGAGCAAAGCACCTCCACTTTGTGTGTGTGTGTGTGTGTAGAGAGAGAGAGTTTAATTGTTCGGTGGTATCACAGTAATTCGCCCCATATGAAAAAGCACCATCTGCTTTACAGATGGACATGACCACCTCTAGCTACATAAAGCCGGCATAAGAGGTCTCTGATGCCTTGTGTAAAATTCGTGCACAGCAAACTTTACACATGAAAATGAAATCCGTAAGCAGCCATAGTGATTATCAGAAGCATTAACAGAGCATCGAGTGAAAAATGTTGAGTGAGAATGGATACTTGGAATCCCACTCCCCATTGTCTGTAGTCTGTTATCAGGTAATTCACATATTTGAAGACCATTATAAACATTAAGAAACTTCATAATCTTCATTATTAATTTCCCAATTATCCTTAAAAACCTTGATTTGAATGCTCCCTTATCAACCTGTATCATGAATTTCACTGTCTCGTGGTAAACTTCAAAAGCCAAGGCCAATTCAATGGATGGTAGTAGTAGTTAACCGTCCTCTTCGTTGGAATTTAGGTTCCAAAATTTACTAAATCATTTGAATATTAATTCTAAATCCATAATTGGATTTGTCAAATCTAATAGAGAAAAAAAAATGTGTGGTCATCCTTATGAGAATACGTTATGACTAAGCCTATTGAACAGATTGCCTACCTACCCATTGAAGGGATCAAACCTAGTTCATTGTTATTTATATGGGTGGGCACCGGTTGGATTTGAGCCAAGTAATGATGGGCCCAGGTCCAAACCCCTTACATTACTTTATGGGCTCAGGCCAGGCCTCGACCCAACATTTTTTGAATATTTAGGCCGAATCTGGCCCTAATTAGTTTATCGAGCCGATTATATATATATATATCATGGTATTAATAAAGAGCACACTGATTATATAACTTGCAAAATAGTCACATACACTCTTTGTTAGGCTTCAAAAATCCCTAATAAAATAAGAATCAAACTCAAAACAAATGCAAGACACCAAAATGTGTCTGGAAATATAAACCACGTATATGTGATCTAATGCCTCTCATTGCAAACTAATTCATTGCGGGCTGCAATTGTTGCTGAAGGAGTTAACAAGCAAAAGGAAGCCTACAAAATTTTAAGCTCAGGACTCGGATTTATTCTGGTTCAACAAAATCATACTTTTCCATAGTCCACGTATAATGGCAAATCTCCAAATCGTGCAGTTGCAATCGGTGTGTACCATCATATGTCAAGGAGAAAATCCTTGATACGGCGCAAGAAGAAGATTGTCTCTCTTCCATCAATCAACCTATGATCATATGTCAGTGCAATGTAGATTATCAGCTGAGGAACAATGTTGCCCCCAACAACCATGGGACGCGTCATAATTGAGTACAACAACAACAACAACGAAGAGCCTTATCCCAACTATTTGGGGTCCGCAACATGAATCCTGTTCCGCCATTCCGCTCTGTTTAAAGCCTTATCTACTGTTAAATTACAAGCTGCCATGTCCCTCTT